>PVIJ01002030.1:96808-174686 GCA_004024925.1 Scalopus aquaticus | reverse complement strand
ATATATATATATATATATATATATATATATATATATATATATATATATATATATATATATATATATATATATATATATATATATATATATATATATATATATATATATATATATATATATATATATATATATATATATATATATATATATATATATATATATATATATATATATATATATATATATATATATATATATACATACATACAAGTAAATTGACTGGGGTTCTTAGTAGTAAACAAAAGAAACCAATTTGAGTTCATTTGAGCATAAAGGAGATTCATTAAAAGTATCTTCAGACAATTAAGAAAATAAAAGAATTGGTGAAAATAGAAAAAAAATCACTCTTTTTTCAATCATTATAGTAAAAACTAAATCAAGCAAAAATGATCAATGAATGTTAAATCTGAGGATGAGGCAATTAGAGGAGAAACAAGATATTTTTGTAATATCAGAATACTCCACATTTAAGTTACAGTAGAAAAAATTAGTGACTGTTAATGGAGCTATGGAGCAGGTGGATATCCTTCTCTGGATGTGATGTCCTGAGAACACAACATCATTATGTGATATTACTGCAAGAATGGACAACCTGAACAAAATCATAAGAAAATCTCAGACCCAAAATGGGTAATATTCTAAAAAATAAATTGTTTTTCAAATATGTTACTGTCATGAAAAGCAAGAAAAAACTGAGGTGTTACAAGTTAAGAGAAGACTAAAGAGACAACAGCTAAATGCTTTATGCACATGATCCTAGACTGAATCTTGGACCGGGAAAGAAAGTGTTAAAAGGCACACCATTGGCACAATTCACATTTGAATATGTACTGGAGATTTCATGTTGTATTTTCTGGATTTTATAACTAGATTGCTGCTACACAAGCAGTATCTTTATTGGTAGGAGATATGCTGCAGTATGAGGAGGCAAAGAGACATAGCATATATCTTACTCTGAAGTTATTTAAAATAGTAATAGGTATGATATAATTATAGAGAGAGAGAGTGCAAATATAGCCAAATGTTAAAAACTGATACATCTGGGGAAAGGGCATATAGGAATTTATTATATTGTTTTTGCAATTTTTCTGTAGATTTGAAATTATTTCCAAATGAAAAGTTTTTATTAATTTTCTTAAGTGCACTGGGACACTCATAGACATCTAGAACTTGGCTTGTGATGAAGAGACCAGACCACATTCAAATATGCACCAGGCTAGTGTGGACCCCCATTATGTCCTCCTAGAACAAGGGACATCAGAGCTTACAGCCCTAATGCCACAGATTTGGACAATGGCTCAGTCACTATTCAATGCTGTTATTGCTCACAGAAAACACATGTTGGCTCTTCAGCTCTGCCCCTCTCTGTATTCTCTACCATGACTACTTCTGTGTGCACCCAAATCCTACATATCTGCAAGATATAGGTATGAGATATAAGTGTATATATAGTATGCAGGTATATATATATCATAACCTACAGGATAGTCAGCTTTCCGTTTTTGCTTACATATCTACTTGCCACCAAGACTCCAAAAGTGGCCAATTCCCCAAATACAGAGTTTAGATTTGGGAAGTACAAGCAAAAGTCACTAACTACTATAATATGTTATAGCTATTACGTGAAAATAAAATAGACACTTAACTTTTCTATCTTGACTTTAATAGAGGCTTTGTGCTTATTTGTTATTACCTGCCACCATATGAAAGACTCTAGAAAAATATAGTAAAACTAGTGTATATTTGTTTACTAACTCATGCAGCAAAGAAGAGCAGAGTGATTCCTCTCATTCACCAATGTCCATCTACTACTTACTCTATTCTTATTGAGAAATTGGAAAGAGCCCTGTGAAAACTACAGTGATTAATCAGGGAATTAAAACACGTATAATGTACCTTAGTGATAAGAACATCTTTTCTTTCCATATACAGGAATTTAATGTGGAAAACTGGCACATTAATGTTTCATATTCAACCAAAGAATGATTATAATCAAGATGCCCCGTACATTTGAGTCATTAAAATTGATATGCAGTCTGTTATATAAATTTTCAGGAAGATTTATTTAAGACAGAGAGAAAGTGTTCACAGGCTTGGAGCAATATTAAATTAAAATAGAATCTTATACATAAAAAGGTCTTTATAGAGCTCCTATAGCACAACTTTGTCATTTCACATATGAGGAAACTTAGAGCCTTGATGTCTCAGACTTCAGGAATGAATTGCCTGTCCTCAAAAAAAAAAAAAAAAAAAAAAAAAAAAAAAAAAAAAAAAAAAAAAAAAAAAAAAAAAAAAAAAGCTGAAAAGACCTTAATGGCATGTACAAAAACAATAGTTAAAAGCTTGTACTGTAGGGTCAGAGTGTCCCAAGTTCAAATCCTTGCTTTACCATGTGTATATCTGTGGATCTTACTCTAATAAATCTATCCTCCCTAAACATCTTTTAGTATTCCTCATCTATCACATAGAGATAATAAATATACCCACTTGGAGGCCTGCCTGGTGGCCTAGGGTTAAGTCTCAGTGCTATCACCACTATGGCTGAGTTTAATCCCTGGCCAGGGAACTAACCCACATATGGTGCAAAAGACCTCTCCTGTCTTGCCTGCTACTAAAAAGAAAATAAATGTACCTACTCATTGTGATGACTTAGTAAGGATTAACACTTGCGTTTTTATAAAATTAGCAAAGTGCTTTATATATATTACCTGTGGGAAAAGGAGTTTAATTTCAAGAGAGCCTACTGTGCTTAGTTTACAATGGAGGCAGATGCTTGTTTTCCTTCTATCATAATTCTGGAGTTGTTGTTGTTGTTGTTGTTTTTCATTCCCCCATGCCCACACTCCTGCTTTCTGTACACTGAATTTTTATTCTTCTTTTAGTATTCCACTCAAATGTGATTTCCTCAGTGAGTGCTCTGAAGTGCCTACCCTCCCACACACAATGCAAAATTAGGGATATCTTTCATAGTGTTTCCTTAGTTCCTTATATGCATCACTAATACCATGACATGTAGGTTTAATTATTTTTTGTCAGTTCCCCAATTACTTGTAAACCCATCTGTGGCACTAACTATGTCCAATACATCTTTATGTATCTCAAGATTGGTAGTGCTAGGCACATATTACTAATGCAGTATTCATTGAATAAATGAATGAATTGATAGATGAATGGATAAAAGAAAAATTAAAGAATAAATGAATGAAGTACTCAGAAGTGACCTTTACTGTCCTGGACTCCAAGCTGCAACTGGTGTGGTCTCCTAATTCTAAGACACATAGGTCCCCAGGATCTGGTCTATTACCGTGAGTTTCAGGAGCAAATGCATATCAACTGAAGTTTCCACACACTTGAAAGGGAATCAATTACAGGGAAACCTTATAATTAGATTGCCACTATAATTAACCAATACTCCCCTGTCAAAGCAGTCTAAGCAGTTTAATGGGTTCTCCCATTAAACTGAAGACCGTCTAGTGCTGCAGAATTTGAAATATAATAGATTCTCCTAATAGTTTCTAACTATATCACTAGCTGGCCATCATCATTTGGAATTAGAATCCATGTTCCTGAGGTGCTCGTCACCTCATCACCACCTCAGCTAGTTGTCAACAGTGATTTTATTGTCAATAGTGCTAACACACACTCACACCCCTGAGACCACCCAGATGACAAAATGTCATAGAGCTGCCCTAAGAGGCTGTCATTTGCTTACAGCCCATTGTAAGGGTTGCTTATATCTCCAACTCTGACTTCCCCAGTATACACATATCATGTATCTTAGTGACAAGCTACACACATGCACATGCATACACACACAAACACGTTCATGCACACACTTGCCTTTTCCCAGGGATCCAAAGAAGGAGCTGTACTCACAGTGATCATCCTATAAACTAATTTATTGTGTGAGTCTATTTGATTGTAGAGATCTTCTTTTTATATCTCTCACAGTTACTCTGATATGGGGGCTTGAGATATGAAGGGATAATTCTTCCCATTCATGTACAAGGTAAAAAGATTCAAAAATCACATGTCAATGCTAAGGTTTCTCTGTAAGGAAAGAGGAAATAACTATGCCAGTGACCACCTCTGGAAAATTATAGAAAGAGAACCTCTCTGGGTGGACTAAGTACACAAAAACCCATCTTCTAGAGGACACAATCCCACACTCAGATACATAATTTAGCAAATGTCATAGAGGGTTAGATTTCAGGCCTGATACTTACACCTTCATCCACACATCCTTGCACAACCAATCGGCACAACCAGATGTATAGCCGAATGAAGTCTTCTCTATGAAGGATCTATTCTGTGTGTGTGTGTGCGTGTGTGCAAAGAAATGAAGTGAAGAAATTAACTCTCTTTTACCGTAGATGTTCAAACACAGATTGAATATGAGTTTGCTACGCTCTTTAAATAAGATGGTTGATTGATAATCTTCCTAATCTTGCTGTTCTGTTAATATGTTTGTGATACAATGCATTCTGAGTACTTGGTAAGAGCTGATTTCCTTAATTTACTAATAGCCATATCATGGAAAATAATTTAAAAGCTTTGTAAGCATCAGGAGACTTGTGATTATCTATGAAGTCAAAGATCAAGCTCTCCTAATTCTTGAAAGAATCCTGCTGAACTTCTCCTCCCCATATGCAAACGACAAGAGATTCTTTCCTACAAAGCAATCCCAATATGGCAGATCTCTCTGCCGTGATGTGATGGAATGCTAATATTTTTGCTGCAATTGTCATTTTTCGTGAGGCTCATAATCATTGATCTTTAGACTACATGAGATTGGCAAAAGATAGATATTTTATATTAAATCTATATTTAATAAAGATGATACAGCACCAGATTTGACTGCCTCACCTAAATATTTGTATCAAATCATTTGGGGACTGAGGAGCACAATCTGGGTCTTCTATTTTCCTTTTATTGCTTAAATCTCCATGGCAAATTCATGTCACATCTGCACATCAGTACCTCAGCTATTGCAAAATGACTCAACTAATATGAAACAAAAAGGATTTTGCAAGTTTTCTGGAACATTCCAAGTCCTTGGCAAATAGAAACCTTTTACACATTCATCCTATGATTTATGCAAGACAGATGCTAAATCCATACAGCCTTATCCATTCTTTGAACTCAACATCTGTCTATACTAGCTTAGTATCGTGAAAGTAGCTTTGTGTGTGGTAGGGTGCTGTCTCCCAGTGGAGTACGGAACAGCTATGGCATATCCATGTTTTTGTACTGAAAGTCTCCCTGGAATCAGAAACACCAGAAGGCCAGGGCAATAAGAGGCTGTGAGATTAGCCAGAGCTCAGACGCCCAATGTAAAGTTACTCTCAATTCCAGTATAGAAGCAGTGACTTGGGGTCTATATAGAGACTAAGCCAAAATATCACCCCCCCAAATATGTCACTTGCCTAAATATTTTACCTTTTATTTTATAGTTGCTGTTAACAAAAAAAATTCCAAAGTAATATGGTGATCAACCTTGCACAAGTGTTTTATGATTTACTCTAATGCTTTAACCTCTATTAAACCCATTTTGAAAAATACCTGACTTTAGGATTTAAAAATTAGTCATCACTTACATGGGGAAGCTCTCTTAATTTCTTTTGCCCTTGAAATCCATTTTTAGCAGTTCTCTTTGTTCTCTTTGTTCTCTTTGTTGAAAGAGAACTCCTAAATGGTAGGATCAAGATTACTATGGGAGAAAATATGTGTAGGTCTTACTAATCTCAATTAATATTAAAATATCTACTTAAATGGAGGCAATGTCCCTAATTTCTTAAAATTAATTTTAAACTTTCCATTTGGAATGGAAGTCAAGAAGTAGCATTATAAAACTCAAAATGTGATAGCCTTGGTCAACTAACTCAATGTAAAATTAAAATTACCAAAATAAAGATCATGAAATCATGTTTTCTTTCACAGATAATTTTCTTAAAAATTAATTGGGGTTGGGGGGGCATTGACTTCTAGCACATTCATCTGAGTATGTCCTGGTTTCAGAATCAATGATGATAGAATTTAAATGTTCTATGTTATGTCAATGAAGCGTTAATCTAGCTAATCTTTTTTAAGAGCTAACTGTTCTAGACCCAGTTTGTACAAAATAATTATTTTATCTGTAGCTTATACTGCACATAATTCTGCTGTTTTTAATAAATGTTTAAATGGATAAGTCAACCTGTTGTCAGGTAAATAAATGTTGAGGTAACTAAGCTGAAAGCATAACTAATCTGGCAACTATGCTCATCCTTAATATATATCTACAAACCAGCTACTTTTTCCTGATTAAACACCATTATCACTAAATGACCACCTCTTCCTGAACCATCAAGACCCACATGTTCAAAATTGGACTCATTTTCACCACAATTAACCTCCCTAAAGTCCCGCTCTTCTATATTTCTGGATTGTTTTAGAACCACTACCCACTCAGTTACCCAAGACAGAAACTGTTCCTCTTTTCACTCATCCTCTCCTTTATCTCCCTTATCCCCTAAGTCAAATCTAAGTGCTCTAACACTCACTTCCTTATTCACTCCCATCCTAACCTGTCTCTCCATCCATATAACCACCATCCAAGATCACTTTATCCTCTTTTCTTAAAGAGTCACTATAGCCCTCCAGTTAGGGATGCTACCAGGATCACATGTACCTTACTATACTCTTTGTTACAGCATTTATTTGGTCTATATCACCTTTCTATTTAAAACATTAATTTTACATTGAGTTAGTGGATGGTGGAATTCAAGATATACCATCACCTGTAACAGTGCTTTTTCAAGTGCAATCTTTTTTAAAATTGTTATCTAGAATGCTTGTTAATGCAGATACTTAAACCCCACTGCAATCTTTTTGACTCAGATGCTATGAAGATAGGCCTAGGAATCTGCATTTTTGACTCCCTGCAGTGAATTCAGTGCACATTAAATTAAAAAACTAACCCCTAGGATCCAATATGACTTATAAGTCCTATTTATTTGGACTTCTTATCTACAGTTTCTCCATACGTACCCTACAATTCAGCCTTGCTAAATTTTCCTATTTGCCCAAATTGAGCCTGTGTTTCCAGGCCTCTGGCTTTCTCTAGTGGTGTTCTCCCTAACCAGAACACCAATATCTCACCTACCTGCCTAATACTTGCTTTTCCTTCAAAACTTGGCTGAAAGGTTATTTCTTACAAAAAGTCTTCCCAGAGCTTCCAGGGCCAGGGTAGAAACCTGAGGTTGTGCAGGCACCAGTCTCATTTTCCTCATATTGCTCTCTGGTGAATTCCTTTGTGGTGTCTTACTCATCTTTTTAACCCTGGTGCTAGCACAGAGCCTGCACATGTAGGTGAGCAATACACGTTGGGTATATCTTGAATCCTTGAACTAACTCATCTTCTAATTAGCCAAAGTGAATTTGTTTGGTTTGGTTTAAATTTCTCTGATAGATTCCCATAGACCAGTATAGACTGAGCCTTTTGTTTTTTGAAGATGTAAGGAAAGTAAATTATAAAGTGGACTGTTTCCTTTAAAAATCAATTAATTCCTGAGTAATGCATTCAAATTCCTGTCTTATTAATAATTTAAAAAGCAGGTATAAAGAACTAAAGATACTCTGAGCCAGTAGGCAACACAATTGAATGCCAGGCCTTGTTCTGCCCTAACGGTGTGTGACAATCTTTGTGAGCAGCAGTGTTTTCAACCACAAAATGACTAAATAGAATCTTAATTGTTCCCCATACTGTTGTTATCATTCTAAACTAAAATGTACTGAATTCACATTTTGAGGTAATAATGCAGTAACTAAGCAATTTCAATAAATGATATGTAAAGTTTACCATATGTATATGGAGAGAGAGAGAGAGAAGCCATATATATATATATATATATATATATATATATATATATATATATATATATATATATATATATATACACCATATAATTAGATTTGGGAAGGGAAAACTATTACTCCAACTTTCTCTAATATTGTATCAAAGTTATATTTGCTCTACACTTTTTTCACCTTAGTTGTCATACTTTTTCATGTGGGTTTGGATTTTTATTTGTGAATTAATTACATGATTTGCTTATTGTGTGAAATAATAATCATCTGTTACCATCATCTTCATCATCATTCCTCATCCTCATGAATTATACTTTTATAAATTAAATCAATGCCTGGCATTTGGCTGAGAAGATGGTCTTCACATTTCCTTGTGTTTTTCAAAAACTTGGGGAAAAATTTAGAGTGAGATATTAATCCAAATTATGGCACTCTCTACCTCTCTGACCTTGGACAAGTTTCTTTTCCTCTCTGAGCCTCTCAAAGTACAAAATTGAATTGTGCAATAAGTCATACAAAAGCCTGATTTCTTGATTTCTGAGTCTCAACACTAAGAACACATATTTGTTGCCAAATTTTAATATTGGATTCTCTGCTTAAGAAATACCCTTTTTTAGTGATGTTGAAAAAGGTGGTTCATAGTATCTGATTATATAGTTTGTCTCATTAAAAGAGAAAAGCACTCCCCATTTTTTAAATTCTATAATAAGAGTATCATAATGGAAATTATTCACTCACACTAATTAATGGAATAAATTAGTTGTAAGTAAAAGTATTCTTACTTCCTTTCTTCTATCTGATTTTTTCAGTAAAATCCAAGGAAATGTAGATATTTATGTACTGTTCACCAATAGTTTTATCAAATGGAGATCCTTTGTAAACTGCCTTGTATATATGCCCATTTAAAGTAATTAGAGGAAGAAATATGAGGTTAAATTAAAATGGAAAACTAGACCCTAAAGCTATGTATCTAACTGAAACCACTGAAGTTCCTTTTTAAACTTAAAATAAGGTGATCTTGTAAGTCAAAGGAGAGACCATAAACTAAAAATCTAACTGCAGTACAGGGGTCCCTTTTTTATGAAACTAGCAAATTTAATGTCTTGGGGCAATGAAAGTTTTTTACTAATGCTGATTTATTTTATTTAAGCTGATAAAATGAAAGGAATATTTATGCATTTATTCCTGTGTTCTTTGAGTAAGCATGGTTATACAAATCACAATTTACATAAAAACCTAAAGACCTAGAGACTTGCAGTACAAATTCTTGACTTTATTTCCAACTATGGTATTTCATGGCCTTAAATAACCTGCGTTAGGGCCATCCCATGGCCCTCTCCAGAGCCTGCCAGATGCTACCCCACTTAGTAATGGAAAAGATTATTAATCCCTTCTTCCCTCTCACTAACCACCCCTTTATGCACAAAATTAAAACAGACACCAATACCTATAACTAAAAGAAATAACTTTCTACCTATTGACTAGTCACACCTAACTTTAAAATGTAATTGGTGGCACCGATCTTTTTGGCTCCAAAAGCAACTCAGAAACTCTATTCCCACAATGAAAATCCCAAACAACTTGAACAAACTGAATGTGCAAAAATATCCAAAGAGCCATCCCAGAGGTAGGGGGAGCCCTTTGAGAAGTATAGCAACTGGATGTCCCTGGGTAGGACAGGCAGGCGAGGAAGATGGGTTTGCTAGGAGTGGTCTGAATGTGGTACCTCAAGCCTCCTGTGATTTGCTGTGCTGCTTTCAGAGCACAGTCAGCCCTTCTTACAGTGAACAAAGTCTCCAGGCTATCAGAAGTTCTTCTCCTCCTCCTCTCTACAAACAGCCCAAACAAAAGTCAGGAAGAGAAATAACTGTACAGTCACAAATGTTTACGTTGTCTTTCACTTGAATTTTTCACTGAAAAAATAAGTAGACTTTTATCATTGTTTATGTTCACAATACCACTGTCAAGTCAGAAAGACAGGTTATATCACTAACAGAGGCACAGATTGTAGTTAAGTTACTTAGAATTTCTGATAATTGTCCATTACAACTGGTTAGTGATAAAACCAGGTGCAGACTCCCAATACTGCGCTCAATATTATTTCATTTAGAATATGCTTGCATGAGCTCTATGCCAGTCAAAACCACTCCAGCCCATTCAATAGTAAGGTTTACACAGCATCAAATGATGGGGGAAATGCAGCTATAAAAAGAATATAACAACAATTAATGTGTATCGTTTGCTTTTATTCACATGAGGTAGATGGTGTATAGGTGCAGAGTCAGAACACTGCCTTGGAGGGAAAGAATATTCTCATGTAACGTCAATGTTCCATATATTGCCTGACACACTATTCAACCATAATAAATATAAATCAATCACTGGAATTTAATCTATTTTCTGGCCATGCTCCCAGGGAAGCTTATCTGATTTCCAAACAGTGGGTACTAAAATAAAATCTGAGAAACACAGAGCAGAATAGGAAATAGTTCTCTTCAGCATATCTGATATCCACCTACCTTAAGTCCTCATTCTTCATGATTTTCTTTGAACTCTCAGCCCTTCCTAATTTTTTTCTGAAAGGTGCATATCTAAGTCATGTTGATATAAGAAAATACTCATTCATTCATTAGCAAATATTTTGAATACAAATGAAGCTTTATGATAGTCCCTTTTATTAGAGAATTAAAACTTATATGAAAAATCAGAAGCAAGCTAATTTTGGAAGATCAGATTTAAATAAAATAAGAAAACAATATATATAATGTGAAGTATATGTAACTATTCAAGACTTTTCACAGGGCAAAACAATTCAATGTGAAGTAAATAGAAAATACGCATTCAAAATATGGTTCAATTAGTCCACTCAGTTTGGGAGTAAATTAACAGGACATCAGTGTTTTAAATTAAGCAACAAAAAAATAATCCCTAATCAAATAGAATAATTTATAGCAAAATTCATTTATTGAAAACAGTAACTTTACCTAGCTCAAGCTTACCAGAGTTTTAAACTGCATTTTATGTACAAGTGAAGGAAAAAAACTTGCAAAGTCATACTGGGGCTTGAATCAGTAACTCATATTCTTTTATACAGTGTCATTTCATACCGTAGATGTTATGTGAAAAAAATGTCCCTTTTCCAAAGTAGCAGAGAAAATCATAAAAGATATTTCTATCTGGGGATAAACATTTAAGTTTGGCTAACTGCCATTTCAAGCCATTCAAAAGTCAAAAATATAATGTTATCCTGGTTCTCCTGATTTCCTCCATACCAAAAAAATTATACTCAAATCTGTAGGCAGGTCTATTTTCCTTATAGCATGACACAGCAATTTATCTGCTAGAGAGAATCTCTATTCTGGTAATTAACCCAACATAAAATATATGGAAATATAACTTCATATATAAATAGAACATGTTAATGAACATTAACTCTTTTTACAATTAAAACTTTACTAATAAAATGTTAAGTTTAACATTTGGCTTCATAGGTCACTAGTGCTCTATTCTTCACCAGTCCAGTGAATTTACGTGTATTTATCAACAAAGTAAACAATCCAGATGATAAATGCAGAATTATTTATATGTATAAAAAATGTTCAGACATTGATGCAAATAAATTAGATAAAATTATAAGCACTGTAGCAACATTTAAGAAAAATACCTTTCTGCTAAATATAGTATTTACAACTAAAAAGTAATTTAAAAAAATTTATTAGCAATCCTCTGTCTGTGTCCTTGGAAGCTCAGCATCACCCACCTCACAGTGAGGTCAAGGTCAGGTGTGAGATCACATCACTTCCAGAGCTAACCCTGGCTCCTGTTACAGCTGTGGTATACATCTATTTCTTTTGAGAGAGAAAATAGCAAGAAATGCCTATCTTTTTCACCTCTGGACGGATAATCCAACCAGGGATATTCAAGGACAAATTAATCAAATTGAAGGTCAGCTGGAGATAGGCATTCTGTGTTAGCACTTGTGAGCCTCATCTATTTTAAATTAAAGACACTTTAAGGCAGGAGCAGGATCTTAAACATTCACCCATAGAAAGAAATGGAGATAGATAGATATGGATATATATATAGATAGATATAACTATATATATATATATAAAACAATATTTCATAGCACTAAGCTGACATCTAGTTAATAGAAAGTTAACTTAAACATTAGAAATAGCAATAAGGATTTTTATAAAACTTTGAATGCTATGATCTAACAATCCATCAAAGTCATTCTTTTCCATGTTATGACCTGCCACATTTTCATGGGGATACTAGAATTAAATGCAGGATAGAAAAAAGGACAAGAAGATGGGAAAATGCATGTTGCTGCAGTATTTACTTCTTGCTTTTTATGGAAAGAAATATTTTCCTCAAATAAATTAATCTTGCCATTTGTTGTTGCCTAAATCACTATTAACCATTTGTAATACACTTAAGTACAAATACCCTTATTATTTCAGTCGTTTCACATATTGCGTATTCAATCTACTTGTATTTCTCTATTTATTTACTATATATTGATTGAGTACTTACTATGCAGCAAGACAAATGGTCAGATAATTCATTTCAAATCTCTTTCATCATTGTCTCCTATTCTTCTAACCTGGGTTCACTCTACAATTTGGCTTCTTTGCCTGAGTAGGAAGAAGACTTACATACAGAATGATCTGAGAACACTTCCAGCTCTGAGATTCTAGTTCAATACAATGAAGTATCAGGGTTGTTGCTTTACTTTGATTCTTAGTTATACAGGGTGATGATCACTTTAAAGAACATCTGACTATATGAGACAATTAATATGTCTGCACCATGAATGGAGCCTCAATAGGGAACTTATTCTTTTGTTGTACTGGGAACAGAAAGTACATAACATTACATCACAAATGTTTTTTAAAATCTTAGTTGGGCAAAAACAAGTTTTCTGTACATCATAATTAAATTCTAGTAGCTCATTCTCTAACTTGGAAAAGATGGGACTTAAGCCCAGAAAATCTGACTCCAGAGTCAACCTAATTTTACAATATTATTAAATAAGCATGCTTTCAGCATTTACCAGAGTGTTAGCAGTAAAGGATGTAAAGATGAATGAGTTATGGCCCCTGTCCTCAAGAAATTTACAGAGCCAACTCATCTTTCTGCAACGCATTTCTCGAAGGCTCTAAGAAGACACAGCCCTTTGAACCCAGAATGTACAAAGCAATTCGTTGATTCCTTTCTTATAGCACTTTCATAAGTGGATTATTGTTTTTGTGTTTACCTCTCAGATTTCTTGCTTGAAAGGAATATACTTTATTGGCATTTATATTCTATAATGGTGCTGAATAAAATGGTTTTAAAATAATGGAAATAACAGACTGATGTTTATATGTAGCAGGACTCTTACGGTAAGTATAGTGCAAGGATGAAATGGCTGCAATTTGTGAAATCAAAATCACCATAATAACCCCAATTCAGATTTAAAGGTTGCTGGGTTGTTTTTTTTTCCCTTCTACTAGGAAAAAAAAAAAAGGAATTTAATGGAAAGAGACTTGGTTTATTTTTTTTTTCAGTAAATGCACCACTTCTTATTACCATTTATCAGACTATCTTTAAATGACTTAAGAATTTAGTTTCTGTTAAGCCAGACTGACTTCTGTTTGCTTTTTGTTTTGTTTTTTCAACAATTTCCAGATTTAAATCTCAGACATGTTTTGTAACCTCTTAGCTTGTTAAGTTTTAATTAAAGTAATGGCTCTGGCTCTGCCTGCCTTTAATTTGAGAATTTTGTGCCTTCTTTCTTTGCCTTTTCTTGGCACTAACATTGCCTATATTGTATGTTGTCCCTTAACAGAAGCACAGAATTCAGCAGGATGGTTCCTTCCTCAACTAAGTAGTTTCCTAAGAGAGACCTGCTGACATGTCACAAAAAAATATCCAACACATTTCATTAATTTTCATTCCACTCTCAGACTTTTCAAGGGCATAACCTTAGATGCATTATCACATTTCTTATCCAATGATGCCAAGATTTATCAATGCCATCAGTCTGCACTAGCAGTTCTGGCAGTTCATAGTGGATATAATAAACATACGCTAAAGAAGTTCCACAAAACTTAAAAGGCAATTATAAAATTAAGATTAAATTTTTTCCTGATCATCAAAGCCAGATATGCTCATTGTAGACAATTTGAACAATATAGGTAGAAAGCAATACAAAATCACTGAAGCATAGTAATTATTAATTTTTAGTGATTTTTTTCGGGGCTATTTCTAAGTGAACAGAATAGCCTTAAGAAACTATAAAAAAATTGTATTTTATTCCTGTTGTATGACTAATAACCATAATAGCCAAACATTATAGGGTACTTGCTATATGCCAGACCTTCTACCAAGTCCATTATGTACATTGCTGAACTTAATTCTTTCTGAAAATGAAGTTTTGAGAAAATGCTTTGTAGCGCCAAGACATGGTTGAAAACACCAGGTAGAGCCAAAAGTAATGAAGTCCTTAGTCTCAAGTATTCCAAAATCATGGAAAATAAATATTAAAATAATAAAGATTAAGACATGGATTTAAGAATTTATAATAAAGGTAAGAATTTAAACATAATAAAACTTAAATGCATACACTATTATACAAAAAAACTGTCATTATTTTGAATTACTGAAAATTGATCTAAAACTAAAAAAAAAATTGAAGTACTGAGAATTTCAAACACATAGGCATGCACATATAGACTTAGATTCCTGTGAGTTGCGTTTAAGTGCTTTCACATTACTAAATACACCATGAACAATACATTGTTGTGACAACTTCTTTGTTAAAATGGCAAAACTCCTAACCTGACACTTTCACTTATTTTGTTTCATCACATGATACTGGATGTGATGGAAGTAATTTATAGGAATGTAATAAAACCACATTTAAAAGAAAGAAATCTATCATTTATAGTTAGGTTTTTGTAAACTGATTCATGCATGTTTACTTATATAAAAAATAAGTACTAATTTACTTAAGGGAATAAAAATGATCATTTTTTCCTAAAATAAAAACAATCTAGAAAAAATACTGCTATGAAAACTGCAGAAAGCTCATTTGAGAATCATGTGCAATTTCTTCCTGAATATTGCTGAATAATTTGAATAAGAAATTCCCTTTGTAACATAATGGTGAATAAAATTCTATTCTTTTTAGCTCCCTGGGATGAATACTTGATTTTTTAGTGTGATTCAAGGAGGTATTTTTAAAAATTAACTCTGTATTCCACAGAATAGTTTGATCACAAAGTCAGAAAATATTTACTAAAATAAAAACTTTAAAAAAGAGTTTACCTTTAATTTATTTTTCCCAAGTATGTTTTATATTTCATATCCTGGAACTTAATATTCTCTTACGTAATGTATATTCCATAAAATAAATATCATTACTTTTTTATTACCTGTTTGTTGTTGAAATCTTGCCTGTTACCTTTTGTCTTGGCATTATTAAATAAAGTGCGTCAAACATAAAATTAAACAAAATTCAACCCCTTTTTTGAGTACCTCAACTAGGGTCAACATTTTATGCATCAATTCTCCTTGCTGAGTGGTATAATTATATAATTCTTCTGAAGATATTGGTTTTAAATTGCACTGGCTCCAAGACAAAACCTGCCAGTGGTGCTGTTTTCTTTTCTTTTTTTTTTTTTTAATGAAACTTCTGTTGTCAATTTGTTGTGATAGAGATGGAGGAGGGGGTGGTCATTTGCTTCTTAAAAAAAGATTATACAAAAAACACTCTACTTAATTGGATATTGTTTCATGCTAGTGTTCAGGTAGCCCTAAATGTATTGTGGTTGATAGATGCTACCCTTAAAATACAGAGAAGATAAAATAGTTATTCTTTATCATAAGGTTTACAAATTAATTAAATTGAGGAGTCTTTTCTTCTTTGGTCATCTCAGAGTAGTTTTTAAAAGTTTAGTTACAGATTGTATCACTACACTGTGAGGGGCTATTTACCAAATCTGGGGCAAACAGGATTACCATCAAGGTGATGGATATAAAGCCATTTAAGGATTAAGTTATTTTAGGCTCCATGATTCCTTTCCACTAGATAGATTGCCATGGGATGATAAGAGGAGAAAATAAAATTAAGGGGCCAAGATTGTTTTCTTCCTATAAGGATATTAGCTGCCAAATGAGAGATTGAATTTTATGGTTTCTTCTCAGACAGTGCTGAAAAGCTATGCTCATCATTATCCTTGCCTCCGAAGTTCAGCGCCTGGTTGCTTTCTGCCTTTAAAAATTCTTGCTCTTTTCAGTCTTTTAGAGTTCAAAAAATAGCCCTTTAAATGTGATCTGTTTGTCATTCTTTGAAAGGATGAAAAGAGAAAGGGGAGAAAGGAAGAGATGAAAGAGGGAATGAGGGATCCCTCACTAATTGAACCTTATAGTTCAGTCGTGAGATATAAAAGACTGCATTAGCAAACTATATCCCATTTGCATTCAAAGTCAGATATTCTATTTCCTTTAAAATCATTTAAGCAAATTATCACAAAGACCTACCAAACAATGCTCTTTATAATTTGCTAGAAAAGTGAAAGATGGGAAGGAGAAGAAGGTCACATTATCAAAGTGCTTGGCAACTTGTGAATGATTAAGTATCTTAGTAACCGTAAGTCCCAAGCATCTTCCCTGTTCCCCACCCCTACCCCGTCATCTTTTCAGAAAAGGATGTTACTGTTTCCTTACAATATAGCTTACACTGCCCTTTTTGGTAATTAGTGTAATTTGACACATTTTAAGATAATGAAGCCACCTGCTCTGAATTGCTAAATCACCATTAATGCTCACAAGCTTTTCTCTGAGCAACAAAATGATATGAAGGTACTCCTAATCCAATGTTGGTTTTCAAGTTCCATACATATCACAGAGAATTTTTAGAATCATCTTGCTTTGGGTTTCAATAATACACTGCAAATGGCAAATAACCTTGTTTTAGGGGAAGAGCAACAAGGAAATATTCCAAGGTGTATTAGTTTCATGTAGTTCACAGGCTACCGATGGGAAGAGAAGGAAGGTGTAGATGGATGTGGTTTTTCCCAGCACCTGGCCCTGTCTGAGGTGCTGTCAGTTTGCTTGCATTTTAAGGGCACATCCTAACCAAGGTAACATACATCTGTGAGAACTCTGTCAAACACAGGTCTTCTCTTAACCAGTACCCGTTCCACCATCTTTTGCCAATTCTCTTTTGTTGTTTAATCCATTTTGTAAGGAGATTACAAAGGGATAAGAATAAAGAAGATTTTTTTTTAATGTTTCGATGAATCACACAAAATTAATAACTGTGCCACAAAATGTATACAAGAAAGCCAGTTGGGGCAGTGGAATATGGCAAATATGAAAAGAAAGGGCATTATTGACACTTTTAAATGAAACCAATTTAAAATTGAGACCAGATGAGAAAAAAGTTAGCTGAAAAATAGCAGTTCTGTGCATTTTGAGTGAAGGGGAAAAAGTATTTGTTTTTGAGTCATTTTGATAAATGTAATGCAGTTTTGCCTTTTAAGACTAATTTGTTATATTTTCTCAGCAGTCAATAAATGTAGAGAATAAACTATTTTCTCAGCATTCTTACTATCAATATTTTAGCTAGATTATTCTGTTTTGGGGGTTGACCTGTGCCTTGTAGGACTCCTAGCAGCACCCCTGATGTCCACCCACTAGATGCCAGTAGTGCTCTCCCAGTCCCTACAGACAAGAAATATCTCTAGATACTGAGAGACAAGTGTCCCTGGGGGGCAAAGTCGCCCCCTGTAGACAACCACTGGAGTAAAGAAGCATTTATTGAGCACTTATTACAAGTCAGATATTTCAAAGTAAGCTTAACAAAGACCCTGCTCTCCAGAAATTACATTCTAACAAAGAAACATGAAAGAGATTAAACTGTATATATAACACAATGATAGGTGTTAAAAGAAAATTGAGACAGGGTAAGGTCATAAAGAATGACATGGATGACATTTAGATCAACCATTTAGATCAGAGCCCTGAAGTGAGATGTAAATAGCTGGAGGAACAGGGACTTATGTGGATGGAATAGCAGCAAATCAGAGGACCCTGAGGACAATCGGTCTGAGAACAAGGAATGTTTAAGAACAAGAGGCTAGTTGTTGCTAGATCTGAGTGAGTAAAGTAAAAAGAATTAAAGGGTGAGGGGGAGATTTTGATGAAGTTTCTAGATCAACTTTGCCCAGAAGAACTTACTGCCATGATGAAAATTTTCCATATATTGGACTAGCCAAACATTAACTACTGACCACACGTGGCTCTTAAGCACCTGAACTATGACTCTTGTTACTAAGAAACTGAATTTTTAATTTTATTTACTTTTAATTGATTGAAATCTATGTAGACACAGGTAGTGAGTTATTGTATTGAACAATGCAAGTGTAAGCAATAAGGACTTTGGATTTTATTCTGAGTATGATAGAAAACTATGAGGTTTTGAGCAGAGAAAAAAAAATGAACTCTTCAGTTTTTAAAGACAGTAAAGATCACAAAATCCAATACGTTTCTCCCATTTTAGAAGATCATATCTTTTTTTTAAAAGATTTATTTATTTATGCATACAAGCTGGGCTGTAGGCCAGAGCTGGGGGAAGAACAGACAGATCTACTGAAATACACTGCTGAGGGGAGCAGAGGACAAGGCAGGAGAGGTCTGCTGCGCCATGTGGGAATCTCCCTGGCAGGACATCAAACTAGTACTGCAGTGGCTTCGGACAGCTCACAGCACTGTGCTTAACCCACTGTGCCACCAGGAAAGCCCTAGAAGATCATATCTTGAGCCAGTGAAAACTTGAACTAAATAGCTTATGCTTGTTGTCCTGTGATCTTCTACTTCCCTGGTTCTTTTGACTGGCTTTTCTTTGTTTTTATTTTTTTATTGTTATTTATTTATTTGATTGCTTAATTTTGTGAAAGTGTTCAAATACTATTTGGAGTAAGGATGAGTATAATCTAAGTAAATATTGATAATAAGTAAAAGAGTAGGTAGGCATAATCTCCATTAGTTAATGAAAGATGAATTATTCTGCTTTATGAGGACATAAGAAAAGAACTAAAAATAGTAAGATTTAAGAAACAATCAGGAATGTGATCTGGAAATAACCTCCTATACATTGTAATTACTCATTGTTTAGTAAATGAATTTGTAAAGAAATGCTACCTGAACCACATTATGGAACAACCTAAATGCCCAAAGACAGATAAGTTGATTAGGAAAATGTGGTATGTATACCTAAAGGAAGACTACTCAGCTATTAAAAAAAAAAGATAAACTCTTGCCACTTCTATCAGTATAGATGGATTAAGGGGGATAATGCTAAGAGAAATAAGTCAGAAAGAGAAAGACAAATACCAAACAGTTTCAATTTATATGTGAAATATAGAAAACAAAGGGTCAGGTAAAACCAAACCGGAAACAAACCCTAAAAATCTGACGGTAGAACTGAGACTACCAGAAGGAGAGGAGAGGGGGAGGGCAAAGGGAGGAGGGAGCCCAAGGACCGAGGGAGCCTTGGTGGTGGGTGTGGTGTGGTGAAACACTTGAAGAGTGTGACCTTATACCTCTAAATCATGTACAGTTTTGTAAACCAATGTTAACTCAATGTTCTTTAAAAATTCATTCCCAGACTGACTCCTGGAGCCATTTTGTCCATAGCTCTTGACTGCTACTGTTTCTGCCTTTTAGTCTCTCCCTCTCTCTCTCTCTCTCTCTCTCTCTCTCTCTCTCTCTCTCTCTCTCTCTCTCTCTCTGTGTGTCCTCCTTTTCTTCTCTCTCTCACCTACTGTAAGAAAAGAAAAGCTATTGCTTTCATTTAGCTGAGGGGGGCCCGAAGAACCCCAAATTTGCATTCTCTAAAGGGATCCAGTCATCCTTGTGCACAAAAACAAAGCATGTGCTTAATGTGAAAGAACCTTAATAGAATAAACTGCATAGAGAGAGAAGAAGGGATATTTTCCCAGTAAAACACCCAAAGTTCCCCATCTGTTTGTGGGTAAATGCCCAGCCAAACAGTGTTCACTAAGTAAGGCCACTGATGTCTAAAGTTTGCCACACATCTAAGGCACCTTCTAGTGGGGAATCATAGGAAAGGGGCAGAAGGGACAAGTCTGGGACTTAAGGAGCAAAATCAAAGTCCAAGAAATCAGCTGCCATTGTCATCCTCCCCATATGTCTCTCACCCACGATCACTTCCAAGTGTCTCTACATGTCTTTCCTCCACATCTCTTTCCATGTCCCTCAAGACTCCAGTGCAAATCCAAAGCCAAAAAGTAAGCGACCTCTTATTCTCCACATGTCTCCTCAGAGCCCACCCCCTTCCGTGTTACACAACCTCACCTGGTTGCTCTGCTCAGCCCATAGCTCCCAGTAGCCAGTCCAAATTGGCTGCATGTAAATGAGGGCAGGAAACATGGTGTCCCCCTTGTATGGAGATGCCTTTGTCATGCCATGTAGATTGTCTCAATTCTGTGACCAAGATATCATAGGGAAGAAAGCATAATGTGTGAAGATTAAATGCTGATGGATAAGAACAAATAAATTATTTAAAAATTGGAAATTTCCTTAACCAATTGGAAATAGCAATGATGAGTAAAATTGATTTACCCATCAATGCTATGTTTATGCACATGAAATGGGATTTAACTTTAGCAATTATTTGATTAATCTGGAGTATGTAAACAAATTAATTAAACATTCCATTCTAAATATCAGCTGTTGAATTAATTTAAAAAGCTAGAGAATGACACCCGAAGAATCCAGTCTTTGGACTTGTTTTGTAATTTGAATGTTCATTTCTACTTTGTGTATTCTTCCCAGTGACCCTCAACCCACTGTCTCCTAACCATGACACTTAAAAAAATAGATATGCTTATTTTCCATGGATTTAGGTCATACTTTTGACCTTGTATGTATTTTCATTTTCATTACTGCAGGGATTAGGTTTACGTACACATTCAACAAAAATAATTAATAAATAAGTGATGAAGAGAATGTAAGACCTTAATATGAATGGAAATGAGGTTGCTGAAGTAATTAATTAAAAATGTCATACACTGCCATTAAGGGAAAGATTAGCAATTAAAGCAGAGGTTTTGTTAATTACTCAAGGTTGAAGCACAGAACAACCTGAGAGCAATGAATCTATTAAAGAGTATCATTTCAAGGTAAAACCAAATAATCTTTTGTGTTGCTTGATTGAACTTGTACTGAAAAAGTTTGAATGAATAGCAACAGCAGGAGGGTTCTCAAAGATAAACATGGTAAGATGGATGCCCTTACACCTATATGTTTCATGTCTAATAATAATATGTCTCACTTGTAAAAATTTCAACCTTGAACAGATAAGAAAGGAAAGTATATCTATGCTAGAAGTAAATTAAGACTCACCAATTTATTATGTTTGTGCAAAGTTATTTTCAATTTTATTTTCCGTTCTAAGAAACAGTACTTAAATACAAAATAATTTAGTATAATTTCACCATTCTAGTGTCTGTTTTTAATGCATTATTTCTCTTCCAACTGGAAAAAATGTATATAAAAATGTTACTCTCCCGTGCATTAAAATTAACAAAGTAATAGAAAAAAATTGTTCATGAGCTAAACTTTTATTTTAAAACTTTTTTTTAAATCCTTTGGCAGATTTTATAGTTACTTTAAGGTAATATTCTAGGTCCTGCATTTATAAAAACGTTAAGGAATATTTTAACTAGTCTGATGTTTATGAGATACCTAACTTTTAACTAGCTCTAGTCAGTATTTCATATTTTTTTAATTCAAATTCTTTTAGGATGATTCAGATCAAAAAGCCAGTAAAGGCAACTAGGTACTCTGCTTTGTCTAAGCCACAGCTGTTCAAACTGGAGTACCTAAGTCCACCTGGAGTACTTTTCAAAGCACAGCTCTTGAGATTTCATTTATTATACCTTGGGTGGAGCCTGGGGATGTCATTTTTGGTAAAAAATCCTGATAGTTCTGATGCAGTAATATTTTGAACCTCTGTAAAAAATACCAGGTTAGATAGCTCTGTACCAAGTTTCCATTTTATTCTGTTTGGTATGGTTTGGGTTCCACTGTAAAACTAGTATTATTTTCATTCATGTTAATTGATCCTGTTTTTTCAGACACTGTTGCAATACTTTATGAAACAGTTACATTTCCATTTAGTTTGATCAAAAATTTGTACTTGCTCTTTGAATCTCTATTTTCTTGTATTTTTCTCAATATTTATCATAGGCTAACCATACAGTAAATATTAATCAGTAACTAAAAATTGAATTTTTATCATGAATATGAGACTGTAAAAATAACTGAAATCCTTTTACTAACTTTGACTTTATACAACAAACAGTAGATTCTTAACATTAAGTGTGAGGACCATAGCAACTTACTGGTAAGGTAGTCAGGATTTAATTTCCCAGCCAAGGACTTTTTTAGTCAGTTGAAGAGCAAAAATTGCATTTGTTGGATGGTCTTTCAAAACTCTTACTATTCAAAAAACATTGCTTCCAAATTGGAAAAGGCAATTTCAAATAGTGCTCTCTTTTCATAACTGAAATTTTTGGATCTCTTGGGAAAGGGCAAAATATAATATTCTCACATAAATACTCAAGGAAGACATTGGTCAGAATAAAAGCAGTCATCAATAGCATTTGATAGAGGCTTACTTATAAACTCAAATCATTATTGTGTAAGCTGATTTCTTCTGGATTTTAAAAATTTTAGTTACTCTTTCAATATTATTACTTTAGTAGCCAAAAGGAGTTAAAGTAACTTTTAAAGAGTATTTGTTCTTCTTGGAAGAGTATTAGATGAATGACATTCACTTTAAATGTGTAAAGATACCTTCCAAATTTAAAATAGTGTATTATAATTGTACTTTAATCAAATTTCTGAGGACCCCAGTGCTTTCAGATATGAAAGGTTTTTATTTTTTGAATGTTTTAATTTTTATTAAATCTTTGAAACTATAACTATATATGTATATATACATATATGTGTGTGTTTATGCTCATTATTTAAAGAATTAAAATATCAATAACAAAAATCTAGTCAAATAATTATATTTTGGCTCTCCGCTATTTGATATTAAGATGTATGCAGTTTGCAAAAGTTTAAATTTGTGTGTGAGTGTGTGTGTGTGTGTGTGTGTGCGCGTTTTAATTTGAGACCACAAAAATAATACAACCTTCTACCTTTTTACAAATCTAATATACTTATAACATGTAAGCATGGGGCACTATATAAATTGTTCTAATAATGATTAAGACATAGATGTTTTCTGTGTTTCACATGATAGAAGAGGGTGAGTTAAGCTCCCTTTGGAGACTGAGTTTTCTGAATCAACTTGTTTACTGAGCTGCGAAGACTTCTGTCTTTATTTAGAAGTCTCACTAGAGTATTTGAAGTCAGGTCCCAAATCCTCACCTGAATTGTGTCAGTTTACATCTCTGTTAATAACCAGAATGGATTAGATTTATATCACACTTTTCTGTGCTTGAAAAGAGAAACAACATGGTTTCATCTATCATAGTTTCCTTGTCTATGAAACAAATGAGGATTTATCTGAAGATGATATTTAAGATCCTCTCCAAATATAACATGCTATGAAAATACAAGACATTCTCTATTGTTATTGAAATTGTTTCCTGATGTAGCAAGATTACTGTCTATACTTGTCAAATTTTTCTGAAAGGTGTTTTATTATATCTGCCATTATTTCATTATTTATAACATAAAATAATGTGTTAGATGGTTTCTCCACAATTCTAATGCAGCTGAGTTTCTAGCAGCAGTTGAAACTGAAGTAAATATATTATTTGATGGGAAAATTAACATAGGCACCCAAAAACGGTAATATATTGACAGGCAAATATAAGTGTGGAAAAATATTTACCACACTTAGATGACGATAGGTGAATAGCCATACTTTGCAAAGTGGTCTCACAAAATACCAAAAATACAGACAAACAACCCAACTAAAAGCTGAGAAATGAGAATTTCCTAGGACAGAAACTCCAAATGATCAACAAACACGAAAAGATGTTCAAATGAACTAATAGTCAAGGAAATGCAATGAAAAATATCACTTTATGCCCATCAAACCAAGAAAATAAATTTAAAGCAGTTAATACCTATGACTGTCGAGGACAGAGGAAGGACATAACTATATAATGCTGGTGATGGGCAACATTTTAAAATTAAGATTATGTGTACTTCTTTATTCAGCAGCTTTAGTCCTAGGATTCTAACCCATAAAACTAAAACAACCTGAACCTAAGAAAATATGCACAAGATTGCTAATGAGAGGTGTGGGGGCATGGAAGGGGGGAAGGAAACCAAGTGAATGTCATTAAAGAATAATTGAAAGTCATGAAACATCCATACCTAGAATAACATACTCAGAAAGAAGCAATAGAGCTATGAAGGTTGACTTAGCTGATTGTTTATGAGGTATAATTATGAGAGAAAAACAAGACACAAAAAAGTTAAGCGTGATACTATATTATTTCTAAAACAATCACAGCTCTAGCTAATGTATGTAGATAAGTATATGATCAAATTTATTTACCTACAAATATGTGTGTTTGGCTATGACTGTCGATGTAACAGAAAAAGTACATAGCAAATTGTTAATTATGCATGGGATGAATAGAATATATGTTTTGTTATATGAATAAACTGGGAAGCAGTAGGAGTAGGTAAACAAAATGTTTTAAAAACAACAAAGACTAAGCTATAAAAATAATAGGTATGGTGTTATCAATTGAAAACACTTAGGCTGCATATGTGTATGATATATGCTTAACATATTAAAATAAAATAATTAAAACTTGTTTACAGATCAGATTCACAGATCACTGCTTGAGAGCATTATGAAAAATAAATGTAGCTAATATTATTTACTGACTCCCTTCCAAAGGATGTACACATTGTTTAACTATAAGGAGATGATTTGCAGCCTTATTTTACCAGCAAGGAGAACAACAAAATTCAGTAAAACCTAAAATGCCCACCACTAGTAATAAACTATATAAAATTACACAGCCATTGAAACTGATACTGTGAAAGTGCATATTTTTAGGAAGGAAGTTTAAAACATATTTGATTTAAAAGCAAGTTATAAAATGTCATGTACTCTCTGATACCTTTTATCCTTAATGTATCTTTCAAAATGATGGCCAGAAGCACATGAAAAAAAAAATGTTCATCATCACTTAGTATTAGTAAAATGCAAAACAAAGCCACAATGAGATACCATCTCACATCTGTGAAAATGGTCCATATCAAAAAGGCCAGAAAAAATAATTATTGGTAAGAATGTGGAGAAAAAAGGAACCCTCATACATTGTTGGAGGGAGTAGACTGCTCCAGCCTCTATGGAAACAGTATAGAGGTTTCTCAAAATATTAAAAATAAATTTACCATATATGATCCAGTAATCCCACTTCTAGCCATCCAACCAAGAAATGCAAAAATACTAATTCAGTGGGCTATCTGCACTCCAGTGCAGTGCTACTTATAGCCAGCTTATGAAAACATCCTCATTGCTCAAAGAAAAATGAGTGATTATGAAAGTGGTATATATACACAATGAAATACTAGTCTATTGTAAAAATAAATATGATCTTTCCATTTGTAATGACATTGATGTAACTGGAGGCAATTATTTTAAGCACAATAAGTCAGAGGAGAAAGACAAATACTGCATGATTTCACCCATATATGGAATACAGAGAAACAAAACAAAGAGATGAAGCCAATCCAAAATAAACTCTAGAAATATTACTGTAGAATTAAAGCTACCAGAGGGGAAGAGTAGGGAACAAAGATGGGGGAGGGATTCGGTGGGCTGTGGTGGAGGACTTGGGGTGTCTTGGTGATAGGTGTGTTGTGGTGACTTACCTCTGAAAGGAGTGAACGTGTACCTCTGAATCATATACAGTATTATAAATCAATGTTACCTCATTAAGGAAAAACTCAATAGAAAATGAACAAAATCAGTAATTGATAAGCCAAATTGCCATAAAACTGTTTTGCTCTGTAAAACGTCATCAAGAAAATGAGAAGACAAGCAACAGATTGTGAGAAAATATTTGCAAAGCATATCTGACTAAAGGACTTTGCCTGAAACATACAAAGAACTTTTAAAATTCAACAAGAAAAAAACAAAGACCAAAAAAAAAAAAACAAAAACCACCAATGGGATCATATGTTATATGCCATGAGGGAAATGCAAATAAAACAATGAGAAACCACCATACACCTATTAGAATGGCCAAAATCTAAAACACTAACAACAAATGCCAACAGATATGGAGCAGTAAGACTCTCATACATTGCTGGTAGGAATGCAAAAACTGCAGCCACTTTGAAAGACAAGTTAGTGATATCTTACAAAACTAAACACACATTTAAACATACGATCCAACACTCACTGACCTTGGTATTTATCCAAGGAGTATTTATTCAAAAGTATTTACACACAGATGTTTACAGCAGTTTTCTTCATAATTGCTATATCTTGTAAACAACTAAGATGTCCTTCAGCAGGTGATGTACCTGCTAATTCATTCTTAGCTTTGGTACATCCAAAATAGAATATTATTCAGTGCTAAGAGGAAATAGCTATCAAACCATGAAAATACAGGGAGAGACCTTAAATACATATTTATTAATAAGTAAAAAAAGCCAGTCTTATAGAGTCACATACTATATGATACCATTTATATGACATTCTGGAAAAAGCAAAACTATGGTAATAGTAAAATTATCAGTGGTTGCAGGAGGAGGAGGGGGAGAAGGCACAAAAGAAAGAATAAACAGATCATAGAGGATTTTTAAGGCAATAGAAATACTTCTGGATTTATGTCATTATATATTTTCTCAAATCAATAATATACACAACACCAAAATTGAACCGCAAAGTAAAGCGTGGATTTGGGTAAATATGATGGGCCCGTGCAGAGAATTATGCTTAAGCCAAACAGAGAAAAGCGAAAACTATATGATTTCACCCAGATGTGGTGTATACAGAAAACAAGAAAGCAGATGATTTAAATAAAACAAAAATAAGCATAAGCCCAATTAGAAGATACCAGAAAGGAAGGGGGAAGAGGAATAGGTAAGTGAGGACAAAGGGGACAATTGTATGGTGAAGGATAGACTTGAACTTGCAGTGGCAAACTTAATGTAGAGTATACACCTGTTAATTTCCAATGATGCCCTCCTGAAACTTACCTTGTGTTATAATGTAATGTTACTTCAGTTAAAACAAACACCTAAGTTTATTTTTGTGGCATTGTTTTAGGTAACTGCTTTTTTATTTTCCAACAAATAATATTCTTAGAATATTTGTATCAAAGTTTATTGGAAAACTCTGGTGAATCATTTCCATGATTAAAAATGCAAAAGTCAACGTTTAATGAGAATTGAAAATTGTTTAGTATGGTTACTAATATGAAATGTAAGATATGTTAAGTATATCATAAATGCCTAGTCTGATATATATATATATATATATATATATATAATATATATACATGGTTAAATTTTATATGCTAGTTAGCTTAAATTTTTGTGCTTTAATTCTTGTTTACTAAAAATAAATAAGGAATATGTATTCCTCCCCCATATATACTTCTTAGAAAGTTTGAAAGTAGAAACTTGAATATATAAAAAAGGGTGAGAACATTTGAAAAATATATATGTAATATGGAAGCCCTATTCAAAACAAGAAATGATTAGTAGAGTTAGACCCGTTAAAGGTGTTTATATTCCGCTAGTAGATTGTCATGATTATTTATGTGACTCTATAAAGCATCTGCACTTTCTTAGATATGCAAAAAAACACACTTCTGATGAAGACAACATAGAGTTTTTATGCTGACTACATGAAAACTATACTTTGATAATTTTTTTTAAGCCATAGCAAGATGCCATCAAGTTTAAGTGGTAGGATTTAAAAGCTCAAAGCATTAAATGTTTTGTTAAGTGGAGAACATCTCATTTATGGACAGTATGAAAACGGTAGCTATTACAGTATTCAGTTTTAATATTTAAACTGGAACTCATGTCTAGATGATCATGACCACCTCAAATCAGGACACCCATAGTTCAGCTGGTCTGGTTGTAGTAAATAGTTCACTTGTATGGTCCAACAGTGAAATCTGAAAATATCGTTTAACCTTCTGTGGATTAAATTGGTTTCTGGTACATGGATTTGTCCAAGTATTCAATGGTGATAAATAATTTAGGTAAGTTTCCTCACTCTGTCATAAATAGAAAGAAAAATATTGGCTTTGAGTGTAAGAACATTAAGTATTAAGTTAACAGAAGACAAGTTTTTGAGAACCAGCCACTCTCCTTTGAACAGGAATATAAGATCACCTTTGTTCCATGAAATCTTGACCGTCCGGTATCTGAATCCATGACGGTTCATTTGTCCTATTAGTTTTCTCTGATGGTATCTACCTCTGTGCATGATCTCTGGAACACTTCCCTGCCACACAATCTGACTTTGGCATTCCAATCCCTAGCATCCTATCTTCCCATTTGATTTGATTTTACCCCGTCCCAGTCTACAACGATGATACACAAGACCACACTCCATAGCACAACAGATGAGGAAACCCTCCAGCTTCACAGTCCCAGACTTAGGAATATGTGCCCAAAAGGATTGATTTCAGTGCATCAATTTGTGTTTTATTGGGCTGCTGTAAAACAAGCAGATGAGTCTAAGATTCATAGTGCTAACAGGGATCATGTGCTCCCTTTTCTCGGTTCTTCACCTTTGCACTGCAGGAATTATTAAGGTTGCCCTCTGTAATTTAACCAATACCTTACTACGTTAGACTTTAGATTTCATGAGTTTATGGACAGATCTAGATTGCCTTAAATTTAATCATTTCCTACATTAGTCAGAAATGCAGTCGTTCTGATTATAAACCACTGCTCAGGTGGGAAAACTCTCATGAGGTTTTCAAAACCTTTAACTGCATGTTAGATCCACCTGGAGAGTTTTTTGTAACTGATTATTTTTTTTAAATGATATCGATGCTTAAGCACCCTAGATCAATTGCATCAGAATATCTGGGAATATGTCTAAGGCATTTATTTTACATTCAAACCCTGACTCTTAAGAAAGCTATTTACCTTCTTTTCTTCACTTGTGCTATGAATGTGATAAAGTTCTCTTATGTACATAGTGAGAACTAAATGAGTAAATATATGTAAAATATTTAGAATATGCCTGACCCATCAGAAATGTTAAATGTTATTATTACCTCATGAGAACTAATTGACTATCAGTGTTGAATAAGTATAAAATATGAATAAAATAAGTTTGCAACCACTAATGTGCTATTCAAATGTAAAATGTTTGCAATATTTCATATTGCACATAGTGTATGTCTGAATATTATAGAAATTAAAAATTAATTTAAGCTTTATAATGCTATAGTTGCCAAACACAAAATATATGCTTAGTAACAATTCAAAAATTGATTTATTTGCATTTGAAAAGAACCTGACTGCCAGAAACAGTTCTGTAATGACTATTGAATATCTCAACAATACAGTGAAATGGGAAACTTTTAGAAATGGTTTCACCTAAATAGTGAGATTCTGGAATAATTGTGGGGGAGAATAGGGTTCTGGACTGATACATTTCTGTCTCCTGAGTGTTGTACAATGGCTGGGACATATTTAGAACACAATGAATGTTAAGGAAGGAATTGGGAGATGGGTACAAGAAGTGGAGTGGTTCCATTAGTCTCTTTATGAACCCTAAGGAAAATGTTAATGGGATATGTAATAAGGACATACTTACCTACTTTTTATTAAATTTTATTCTGAACAAGTAATTTAACAAGTAATTTCTTTGGGATTCAATCATTTCACCTTTAATATTAATATTAACCTATGAGTATAACTGTTCTTGTTTTAATGACTATCAATGCTTCTTTAGCAATTTTAAATAACTTTTAATACACGGTAGAGAAGATAAGACAGAACTGGAAGGGTGGATTTGTTTGAGTCAACTCAGTTGCTTTCATCAATACAACAATGTTATATAAGCTGGAGTGTGGAATAACAATTCTTACCAATCAAATAATTGACTTTTAATATTTACTTAGTGCCTACTCATTAAGTAGATTGATGCTGGTTGTACAAACAATGCAAAACAATTCAAGGACAAGTCAAGTCAGAGAACCTAGCCAAGAACAGTGACTAGAGCCAGGAAACTTAGTTCTTCCCCAAGACCACCTCAGACTTCTCCCTAACCTGATTCCTCCTGGTTTCCTTGAAGGCCTCTGCAAAAAAAAAAAAAAAAAAAAAAAAAAAAAAAAAAAAAAAAAAAAAAAAAAAAAAAAAAAAAAAAAAAAAAAAAAAAAAAAAAAAAAGCCAGTTAATTCAGTTCAGTTCAGTTCAATTCTTAGGCTAATGCTAGAAAAACATTCTAAATCTTTTCCATTCTTTGGAAGTATATATACTTTTCTTTTAAAGTTTTATCTTGGATTTTCCAGTAAAGAATCTTCCAAAATAGTACAAAAGATTTTGCAGGTTTATTTCCATAGAAAAGCCAATCTGCCAACCTCTGGCCATTGCACTCATTTTACTGATACCTTCTTTCAAAAGTATTTATTACCTGTTACTTGACTCCTAACTACATTTGTGTCTTCACTTTTTACTCTCTTCAATTAATTTTACCCCTTGTTGCCTGGTTTGTTTTCTGAATAGGTGTTTAAAGACAACTGAGCACCAATATATTCCTTCTTGAGAAATATATTTTATCACATCCAATTTCACTTAGTTCTATTTGTTGCATTAGCATGGAGACTTAAGTTTGTTGTAGCCCCTTTAATTAGTTCTTAAGAAATATTGAATTTCACAGATATGGAGGCAATATGCATAGCAGTTAGTAGAAAAGGCACTAAACTCTCCTTGGTAATTGAATCAATGGTATATTTCATGAGTTCTAGATTCTTTAATTAACAATAACCTTCTTTCTTAATCACTACAAAATAAGTAACTCACTGACTTCCCAGTAGCTTAAAAAGAAATCACAATCTTAACAATACTTAGGACCATCTAGTACGAACCCTTACTTTGAAAATGGAAAGACTGAGCACAAAAGATTTGAGGTAACCATCTCTATAAGATAAAAAAGTGGACAAAAAGGCTAGGACCTAGATGTTGGCACAGACCAAAGTCCTTCTCTACCTACTTTCCAAATCTACCATCTGTAGTCATTCTTTTTCTGGATCCTTAATATTTCATACCATTTTTGAAATGTACTGTAAAAAAAGTCCAGTGTGTTAAAAGTAGATTTAACAAAGAGGTGGACTTCAAAAGGGTTAGCAGCAAAGGTTCACTGCTGGGGTTCTGCTCCAGTTCCTTGACAGCAGCACCTGAGTTCAGCTTAGTTGGCTTTTTATAAGGAGGTGTGTGTGTGTGTGTGTGTGTGTGTGTGTGTGTGTGTGTGTGTGTGTGTGTGTTGGGGAGGGGGGGAGGACAGGATTATTCAAGTCAAAACTCTTCATGTGGCTTGGCTTTAGGTTCACAGGAAAGCAAACCGCCCCGAGGATGTTCTGATGTATCCATGAACTGCAGCTAAGCCATTCGGGGTCTTCTTAAAATAAAGCTCTGCTGGGTTTTCTCAGTACAGCATTCTAAAAGTTGACACAGCAAGAATTGCTTCTCACCAGGTTCTATTTTTAAATCCCAGTCAAAAAAATTTTAAACTTCAAGACTGAGTTTCTGAGCCATGTTTGATGAGTCCTACCATCTTGCTAGAAAATTTGTTTAGTGATTATACATTGTCAACTCAACATGACAGAGGGAAGGAGGGAGGGAGGGAGGGAAGAAAGGGGATGGAGAGGAGGGGAAAAAAGACAGGAGAGAGGAGGGGAGAGATATCAGCTGATAATAATATTTATTGAACATATTAAAGGTGTCAAGAACTGTTCTAAAATTTTACATGTATTAATTAAATTTCTCTTTCAACAACTCAAGGAAGTAAGCCATATTATTATCCTCATATGAGGCAATTTTAGAAGAGAAGAATTAGATAACTTACTCTAAGCCATATAGCTTGTACATGGCCAAGCTGGCTTTGAACCAAACAGTCTGACCTCAGAAACTAACCTATTACCTCTCCACTATATGTTTTTGAGCTGGACATTTGTCTATAAAAGCACTAAAGAGCTGTTTTCTTCATTTTTTCCTTTTTTTTTTTTTTTTTTTTACTTAATAAGCTAGCATTTTTGCATTATCATCCCAACTTTCAAGCAAATAGAAATTAATGGAGGCAGGGAGCTGAGCTAAAATTGATTCAAATTCTGGGATCAGAAAATCTTAGGTTCTAATTCTGCTCTGCCACTGTAGGTTGTATAATCTTGGACATGACCCTGAAAAAATTCCTAAACCACTAGTGCTTTCCATTTTCTCATTGCAAACTAAGGAAAATATAAGTACTCATGATGTTATTATCAATATTAAAGGTACAACATGTAAAAACTTCATTCTAGCGCATAGCAAACCAGCCAACCCAAGGCAAATTTCCTATAACAAATCAAAAATGTCCATGGGTAATTTTCATTTTATTTTTGTTGCATAAGATATATAATGAGATTGTTATTGGAGTGCTAGATGTTATTATCATGACTACATCACCAGGTGTGAAGTGCACATGTACTGTGTTGGAACCGATGGTCAAGGAGAGCTAAATTAATACCATCAATACTCTTCTGCTAACCAACTACTTCCTCCAGAGACTTTTACCTCCCTTAACTGCCAGAATTTGGTTCATCTTCTTCTATACCCAATCACATCTTCCCAACTTCATCCCTGAGTATCATATAGTTGAAGGGCTCTGCAAGAGCCAACCATGGCAAACCTGTCTCACTTTCACACTTGGAACCTCTTGAGCCAGAATACTGAATCCTCCTGCCTCTACAAGTAGGGCTCATGGCTGAGTCAGAAACAAGTTGCCTCGTGTGCAAGTAAAATGGCACCGGAGTAGAGCAGAAGGGCCCCAGAAAGGACTAATCAAAACCCAATAAGGTCATCTAAATAGTACTCTATTATAAAGGGACTGAGTGCAGAGAGGCTCCAGGTATGAAGCCAACAGCACCAAAACTATAGGTAAGGTAAGAGGCTTTGCCTGGAATCTCAAGGCATTTTATCTGGTTCCAGCAGCCCAAGGAAAGGAAAGGGAAGAAGCATTGAAGGAATTGATGTCCACCAGTCACTTGAATCTAGTTTGGATAAGGCCTAGTAGGCAGAAGAGTGACAGGCTGGCCTATCTGGTCACCTCTACATTTGAAAATTGAATTGAGCCACAGGTCAACTGCATATATAGAATGACTTCTGGCTTCTGGCCTAGAAGAGGCTGCATTTCTTTTGTTGTTCTTCAGGACTGCAATTGTTCTGAAGCTCTTTCATATTCCTTATCTATTTCTGTCTTATTGACTGATTCCTTTCATACTGACCTAAGAGTTGAGTAAAACCTGAGCTACTCTGGCCATGCACAGGGTTATATTGTTATACAAAGTAGGAAATATAGCAGTAACAGCACTTAATATATATACTAAATATTATTGCAGCTGCTTTAGCATATATCATTTCCACAATCTTTACAAATAGGCAGAGGAAATGGGAAGAACATTGACCAGATCCAAAAGGTATCACAACATCCAGCCGTTTTTTTCTATTATCTACAAGCTGAAGTCCATAGTCTACGCAGATGATAACCAAAAGCTATTTTTTCCCAAGTAAAGATGTAAAAAAAAAAAAGGACAGGAATACAGTCAGCAACCTAAATTTTATTCTGTGTTCTAGCACTTTCTAGATGGACTAAGTGCTTTTTATGTCTTACAATCCATTTCCCTAGCTATAAATAGTAATATTTACCTTCATAGAACTGCCTATTAAAGGATATAACCCATGTGTAAGTATTTGTAAACTTGAAATATATAATCATTAGATCTAATTCAGATACATGCTAAGTTACACATAAAGTAACTCATAAGAATAATTTTTGACATGATATAGGGGCCCCCCTGGTGGCGCAGCAGTTAAGCGCTGCGCTGTGGAGCTGTCGGCAGCAGCAATGCGAATTCAACCCCCGGCTGGGGAGAATCCCACATGGTGTGGCAGATCTCTCCTGCCTCACCCGCTTCTCCCCTCAGCAGTGTATTTCTGATCTGCCTGTTCTGCTCCCCACTCTGTGTCTGGTGAACCCGCTCGCCGCCCCACACCTCTGGTCTGTACCCCAGCTTGTATGTAAAAATAAATAAATCTTAAAAAAAAAAGAATAATTTTTGACATGATATATTTGGAATTTTCCATCAAAATCTTAAAGAAATAAATTGACTTTGTTCATTGTTATTAGAGAGGAAAAATAAAAACTAATTTTCTGACAACAAACTTTCTACTACCTTAGAATAAGTTCTTTCTGGCATAGCAGTGGTTTTCAAACTTTGTCTCTCCATACTCTTAAAAATCACTGAAAAACCCAAAGGGCTTTTGTTTATACCTATACCTATTAACATTAACAATGTTAGAGAAGAAAACCAGGGAAGTTTTTAACTATGCAGTTACTAAATTATTGAAAAATAGCCACAAAACTCAGTAATGCTAACATCAGTGTGATTTTGGTAACACACAAGTTTTGGTCATTTGGAAAGCAGTGGCTCTATAAGTTATTCATATCTTCCAAATGTGTCATATTTCATCACACAGTATCAAAAAATAATTCATTATTATCACTGATTTCTTCAGAAATGTCTTTAACTATTGGGAAGCTATTAAGCTAAGGGAACAGATTCAAATTTACAATATTCCAATTTTCATTAAAAGCTTGAACATTAGTAACAAATATTACTGGTTATTTTTCTTGATGTGAAAGATATTGCATTAATTTTCAGGAAAATAATGTCAGATTCCCAAATTTGAATAACTATAGTATGTCAGCCAATTGTGTTTTTATTTTTCCTGTAAAAATGGTATGACGTTTATCTGAAAGCACCTAGTTCAGTTCCCAACTAGCAGATTGCTACCACCAACTTGACTGACACTAAGATACTAACAGTTTTATCACTGTTGGTTTTATGCCATCTATACAAATGTCAACCAAGCAGAAAAGGTAAATATCTTACTGCTTAGTACCATTAGGAAAATAGTTTTAACTTGCAGACTCCCTGAATGAATCTCAGAAACCAGTAGGCTTCTGTAAACAACACTTATGTGCTAACCATTGTCTCTTTAAGTGTTAAATGGATTTTCATTCTAGTAGTTTCTAGAGCTTCTTAATCTTTCTTAATAAAATCTGTTATAGTAAGGTGGATTTGAATATGTAGAGTAGATATTCACAATATATTGCTGAATAAAAAGAGTAATTTAATATTGTCATCAAAATGCATGTTTGTATATATGGATATACATATTTATACGTACATATATGTGTATATCTCTGCATATTAATACATGTTTTTGGAATCTTATCTGTGGGAAAATAAATAGGGTTAGGATTAATGTGAGTAGTTGATCTTTTCTTTTTATTATAAAGTGAAGGTATTTCATTCAAAAAGTATTTACTAAGCAACAATATGTGATAGGTACACCTTTGTGTTTCAAAAAGAATTTTTAATGTTTCTTATGAGAAACTACCGTTTTTTAATTCTAAAAAAGTTTTGCCATTTGAGACACAGCATTATCCATAGCAATTTAACTGTTCCAAAGGAAAGTCTTGTTTCTTCTCTCCTTAAAACCCCCACACTCGCCTACCCAGGACAATTTTACAAGAATGGAGATGTTCTTAAAAGACTCTTGTTAAAATCTACATCTACTTCCAAGGAGGTATTCAAAACAATTGCACATCAGTCATTCTGCTATCTATCAGTACTATATTATCAATGTATAATTCACTTTGGGGTATTAATCAAAGATTGCAAGAAGAGTCTTCAAAGAAACACAATTTTCTCAAGCTGATAAGAGCTTCATGTTTCTCATCACTAAAATTTCTCTGTATTGTACAGGATGTCTTTCTCATTATGTCTTCAAAATTTTGTGATAGCCTTCCCAGTGGAAACATCTAAGATTTGAGGTTTGATTCCTAAAAAATGAAGAAAGGAAAAAAAATGTAAAGGTTAGAATTGCAAATGGAAGAAGACTGCCAGTAACCATCTCTGGGATGTTGTGGGCTTTATACAACTACAGTCCGTAGCTGTGACGTTTGCTTACAGGTAGCTGAATATCCTTCAGTATTTTGCATAACATGTAATGATTTTTAAATATTACCAACAAAAAGTGTCTCACTAAGGAAAAAGAATCTTCAAACAAAATTTGAGAAGGCAAATATTGTGATTGAATCTATCAATACTTTATTCTACCTTCTCTTATTCCAACTTTTCCCTATTATAAACTTGTATCCTCTGACAAATTAAAAAGCAAGAGAAATGCAATGCAAGCAAGTTGTGTTTTAACCATGTTTTAAATATGTCATTTCAATTCTTTTAAAGGCACATTAGATTTGGTTATGTCTCAAATACACTTGAGTAAATACATTTCTTTTCAATATTTTATACTGCCTGGACAGTTCAGCCCTGGGCAGTACAGTTCTTAGGTTTGCATAAAGAATTCCTGTTGTTGATGCCCCAAAACTACAATGAATCCTTTCACATGCTCTGTAGTACTGAACAATTTCACATTGTATTTTTAAAAACAGGCTCCCTTTGTTTTTCTCAAATAGCAAGAAACAAGACGAAAAGTTTAGATCTTATTTTCAGACTTTACAGAGTGCAAAAATATTTGCTACATGCAAACAAAAAATTTGGTAGTCAAATCATGTTCTATCTTTTTGTCTCTATGTCTCAATGTATTTTGTCTCATTAAATTTTTCCTAAAATATTTCTATATATTACTGAAGCCAAGCCAGTGTCTAAAATGTGTTTGTCGTAGGTCCATTCCCTGCTAATTTAACTCTTCACTACAGATGATATGGATGCTTGTATCACATAGAGTAGCCAGTGTTGAAAAAAACAATCGCATGATACACAAAGTGATGAATTAAGCATGTCATTATAAAATGTGTGTGGTTAGCTATCTCAACGGATGTTTTCACAGGTTCTGTGGCTACCACACACAACACTGACTACTTTATGTTTCTCAACTGCTCAATGGCACAACTGCTCTCTTGCCTCCAATCTTCTTTCCTCCAAACCATTTCCCACATTAGCCAATGTGAGTTCCCTAAAGCACTCTCCTACATAAAAACCGGCAGTGGCTCTGCATTGCCTTTGATGTAAAGACATGGTTTTCAAGATTCCACCTTCTTCTCCAGTCACCTATGTCATCACTTCCCTAAACCCCAACTCTGTCCTATCCACACCGTGCTCCTCTCAGATGTTAGAAAGCTCTGCCATGTCTGACCTTTGGTCTTTCCTCTGTATCACTCTCCTACTGCCTGTTTTCAAGCCCACACCCAGACTGGCTCTTCTTTCCCACCTGTATGACTTCTGCTCACCATTCCTGTCCCAGTGTCTCCTCAAGGCCTCCTACAACTTGACACAAAGCAAAGTCCCATAGCCTTCTTCGTGTCCCCAGACTCCTCTGTCATATGCTCCTCACATTCCTTTAATTACTTGTTTAATCACCTCCCTTCCCCAGTAGGCGTCTAATATTCTGAGAGCAGAACTGCCTCGCTTGCAGAATTTTGCACATTTATTGTAGGTGAGCACACGTCTTAGAGAATGAGTGACTAACACAGCCTCTGGTCTCAAGAAACTCACGATGCAATTGTAAAGTCGAAAAAATGATACAGCAAAATCTGTTTTATTGTTACCTTATACATGACATAGATGTCTCATTTAAAAAAGATATTTTCAATCTATAGAGTGTATAAAAATAATTTTAGTAATAAACTTTAATGTTGAAGAATAAAATTCATAAATGTTTAAAGTACAAGAATAAAGTAAACATACTCCATACTCATGCCTAGGAAAAAAATAAATCTACCATATTTGAGAAAATCCTTCTAGCTCTTATTTCACTACCAAGAAAGGAAAGTTCTATAATTGCTCATTTTGTAAGAATATTTCTTTCTTATTTACTGATTATCTCATGTGGAATTTCCTATAAAATCAAAAAGTGCCAAATGTCGAATGTGTACAAATGCATTTGTGCTTTTTTTCCAGTAGATGTCTTTTGCAGAGAAATGTCAGAGGTAATCCACTACCTATTACTTTTTTTTTTAAGATTTATTTATTTATATGTACAAGCTGGGATACAGGCCAGAGGCGTGGGGTGGCGAGAGGGCTCACCAGAGACAGAGCGGGAAGCAGAACAGGCAGATCAGAAATACACTACTGAGGGGAGCAGCGGGCGAGGCAGGAGAGGTCTGCCGCACCATGTGGGATTCTCCCCGGCTGGGTGTCAAACTTGCATCAAGAGCTGTCGACAGCTCCACAGCGCAGCGCTCAACTGCTGCACCACCAGGGAGGCCCCCTATTACTTTTTTGTGTGGTAGTAACACATAACAGTTATTGACTCTATCTACCCTAATGCTACCCAGTGATGGCCCACCAACACGAAGCAGTCATTGTCCTAAACTAACACAACTTTACCTACACACGCTTACCAGTTCCTCGGATGTCTGATATTGTCTTCCACTCTACCTTACACCTTCTTAAATTAATTTTGCCTCCATTGCTCAAATATACAACTTCTAGACATCAACCCCCTTTTTATTTCAGACAAGGATTCACAGAATTATTTGAGTTCAGGAGTTGGAGACAACACTTTATACAAATGAAATTATTCAAACTTTCCCTTTCACTATAAATACGTATACTTTCCCCTCATTAGTGGTAATATTTTCTGTATCAGAGGACATTAGTTGATGTTTGTTATAAAGTACTATGTATAATTTGACTATGTGTCTTCTGGACTCTTCTGTTTTCATTTTTTAACAGATTTTCATGTCCAGTGGGTAAATAAGATGTCTATAGACCTAGATCTTTCTTGTCTCTAAATATCCTGTAGCTTAGAAAAGCTCCCTCAACAAGTTGTTTTTCAGAATCACTATTCACAGAAAAGATGGAGAAGAACCCCAGACCCTGCATACCCCCTAGTGATTATCAAGACTTATCTATAATGCTGTAATCAGTGAATTTATAAGCATTTTGGGGAAAGGTATGAACAAAAGGAGCCATAGGGAGACAAATAGATAAAAGAGGAAAATTGTGATGTTGGGTTAGAATTTCTAAGTTATCAAGGCCTTGGGGGTAGGGGGAGGTACAGAGGTAAGGAGTAATGGAATATACCTCCAGGAACTGCTTTCCCGCTGAGGAACAGGAGAGATTTGTTCTCGGCTATCAGAGCTGTGTGTAGATCCAAACATAAAATAAGATCTTCTGAAAGCATTTGAGCCTCAACAGAAAAGCTGGTTCTACTCAGTCCCATGGATATAGTTTAATGGCAAACATCTTGTACTTTCTACATGGATTTTATGGCTAAACCCTGAACTTGGGTTGTCTCTTGCCGGAAACAAAATTTCATAGACAAATTTTTCTCAAGCAGGTATTGAAGTGTCAAAGCAATATGCGAGTTTAGAGAAGGAATGAGAATAGAAGCAGGACACAGTCGGGAAACAGAATGCTTACACAAGCAGTTAGTTTTCTTTCTTTTTTATTACGGTAAAATGATTACTGGGTTTTTTCACAAGGGCATAAAACTCTCCTGTCCAGACCAGTTGTTAGAATGAAAGTCAGCGGCAGGTGTGTGACACCAGGTGAATGGAGCACCCGGGAGAGGAAAAGGGCACCACTGGGGAGGCAGGTGACAGTGAGCACACCTGTGACTGAGAAGTGTGCTTTGAGACTGAAGTGATGGGGCCCCCTCCCCCATGCAATGGAGCCAATGATACAATAAGAAATCATGTAGTGTGGATCGAAACAGAACATCAAGCAATGGTTTTAGCTTTAGTGGTCTCAACTTGCAAAGATATAAAATACAAATTTTAGATCTTTATTACTTTGTTGGGGGCAGGGAAGTTTGTTTTGTTTGTTTTTGAAGTCATAATAGTATTCATTTTCCCCTTGGGGATTCAAAATAAGTCAAGTCTCTCAAGTTCTTGACCTATGTGACACCAACAACTACCCCGGTGCTGCTGTGTAGGTGATGACAGGTGAAGTTGTCAGATGAGAGTACTGGTTAGTTTCATCTTGCCTTAAAAACAGCAGCAAGACCAAATAATGGCAAGAAATCTAGTCTATTCCTTTTCAATTATTATTGATTTCAATAGACAATGATTTGGTGCTTGTTTTCTTTAAACAGAAAACATTTTTATATATCAGTCATTGTATGCTATGCCACTACATTTAAGCTTCCAGAGGCAAGTCTAGGGGAAAATGAGAGAATGATTTTCATACAGACAAGACCAGGGATGAGGGAGGGTTAAGAAGAGTTTGCTTAGTCTTCAGACTCATGTATTCCGTTGCCAAATCTGAATTAACTAAAATTTCCAGTTGATGTGTTTTGTCTACTTATTCTCAATAAACCATCCAAATACTGTTCCTTAGAGCATATATAACCCCTCTACCCCTCTGAGAATCCATTAGCCCTCTTCATCCTGTTGTGAAGCTTGCTATCTTTGTCGAATGTGCCAGAGGTGAAAAGTTATTATCTCATCCAGAATAGAGTGAAGTTGTTTGCAGGAAACATTGATGATCAAAGAATATGAAATTGAGGACATGGTGATTAATATCAACAGAACTGCCTATCACACGATGGATTTGTCTCAAAAAGTTGAGTTGTTTGATCATTTGCTTTTGATTAAGAAGTATAAAAATCCCAGTTCTTTGATCAGAAATCCTCTCCCCTAATCCTAGTGATAGAACCAATCACTCTCACTTAACACTAGAAATACAGTTCACTGATTTGCTTTTCAAATGAAAGTAGTGATTTGCTGCAGGGAAACAAACCCTGGACTTTCAGTGCTCTTATTTTGGAAACTTACTGAACTAATGGTTTTATTTTTCTGAGTTTTAAAAGTAAATTAAGTAAAATCAATCTTGAAAGAAAGTATGTGCAGAAATGTGATAGTATGTACTATATTTAAATATATATATCACAGCAGATAGATATGCAAAAAAGCAAGTATAATAATAAATTGTCTATGGTAAAAATCTAGGAAATAAGTACAGAGATGTTGACAGTAAAATTCTTTCAACTTTGTTGTAAAATTCTTTCTAAAATCTAGGTAGTAAGTATAGAGATGTTGACTGTAAAAGTCTCTCAACTTTGCTCAACTTTGTATGTTTGAGACTTTTCATGATTAGATAATAGAAAAGATATAATAAGAGGGTGCATACCTAAAATTGAGTTTGTGTCATTAAGAAAATACTGCACAAGGATGTAAAATTGATTTCAATGGATGTTAATGTTGTAGTATGATCATCATGGGAAAATATAAATGATTTTAAGATGTTTTATAATCTCTTTACGTTATTCTCTTAAGGACTAAGAGCCAGATAGAAAAGTCAGAGTTAAGGAGGGACTGCCAGGCTGTCGTGAAAATTGTATCCTACATCTCACCAATTTATTATCCAACTAGTAGGAAACTGGAATAGCTATTTTCCTATTAGATTTAACCTTAAAATAAAAGAATTATTAAATATCTCAACATATACATATAACTTTAAAACATGGCTTAAAATGCTGAGTTTGATCATCACATGTTCCAAGGCTAGCCTAAAACGAAAAAACGTGTATCCTGTGGCTATTGTTTCACTATAACATGGTCACAGTTGGGGGCAGGGGCGACATAACTGTGAATGTTTTTTGAAAATGAATAGACTTCATAAGCTCCCTATGCAAATGATTCTCTATATTGACATTTTCCCTTCAGAAAGTTCACTTCCGCCCTAATAAAAATTAAATCTGAAAATTGTCCTTTTTGCTGGCAGGGCAGTTATTTTCTATTTAAAAAATCTGCTCAAGCTCATGACCTCAACAGCAGGAAACTCTCAAGCTCTTCTAGTTCTTTGGGGAAAAACTCCTGCTTCTTCGTTTCCTGTTTCTTCTTTTCATTGTTCTTTGGTTCCTACAGCATTAGTGTTTGTGACTGTGCTGGTACTATGGATCTGAAAAAACAAAAAGGGACAGGAGACCAAAATGATGTCAAGGAACTGAAAATCTTAATATTATAAGAGAGAGTCAAGCTTAATATTGTAAGGGAGAGTAAGGGGAAATGCAATAAACAAAACATTCGCTCCACTGTCTTATCACACTTGCCACTAGGGATTTAAGCAATAACTATAGCATGAATCTCTCCATTTTTGAAAAAAAAAAAAACAAATTTTTATCCCTCTAGCAACATAATAAATGAAAGGTAAAACCCTAACCCAGTCATTTTTCTGCCAAGGAGACTTGAAATGAGTGTTTCTATGACAGTTTTCTGAATGTCTCAAGCAATCACATTTTTTTATTTTTTTTTACTATAAAGAAATTCATTCTTATTTCAAAAGGTAATACCAAGTATAAAGAGAATGCATAGATCATGCACAATCCTATCTCCCAGAGAAATGAACTTTTAATATCTAGTATATATCTTTCCAGATTTTTTTCCACAAATATGTAGCACATATTTAGAAATTTTAAAAGAGAAGCATGCAGTTTTTCTCCACAATAAAAATTAGTTTTGCCCCTATTTTCTTGCTTCAAGAATTATCTTCCTTTACCCTCTAATAGTTACATTTTTCACTTTCTCTTCTAGTTCCCTCTTGAGCTATAAACATACTCAATGTCTTACACAAGGAAAAGGGGGGAAACTATAAAACTTTCCTCGTATGCTTCCCCTGTATTTTTTATGTTTCCACTGGTGTTCTTGTCCCTTCGTGCCCTTTTTTTTTTTAACTGTGGTAAAAACACAACATGAGATCAGTCATCTTAAAAGTTTCCCTCTTTCCCTTTTCAAATTTTCTTAAGGAAAAATAAGAATTCTCACTATTTTCACTGTTTTGCCAATGTATTCATTAATTTACTCTGATCTCACTTTTATCTTCACAACTTCTTATCCTAAAGTCCTTGATGACATCTGAAATACCAAGTAAGTACAATGAAAGTTGGCAATCCACATCCTTACTTAACTTCTCATTGACATTATTACTCAGTGATAGTGTCTCATTGACACGATCTGGAACGCTTTATCCTTTGACAGCTCTCTGGTTCTCCTTATGTACCTATAAACACTCCTATTCTGCTCCCTTTATTGGAATTTCTTTGCCCTATTTTTTAAAATGTGGTGATTCTCTAGGACTCTGGTCATAATGTTCATCTCTTTTGTCTCTACATTTTCTTCATTGATGAACTTACCCAGTAGTGCAATTTTAATACAGCAATCCATGGTCCTTGCCCCTAATCTCCCTTCTAAGATACAGACCCACAAATCCAAAAGGTCAACTGGATCTCTCCACTAGGATGGACTTTCCAAAGGCACTATAAACTCAGCAAGTATCTTCTCATATCTTATCATTTTCCCCCAATTCTCCTCCTTCTTGTTACTGTGTACAATTTGTGACAACAGAATTTAATCATTGTAATAGTGTAAATAATTGCAAAGACATTTTTGAAAATATCAGATACAAAATTGACCGCTAAGAGATATAATATTTGCATTTATTTTGACATCTGTAGTCAATTATAAGTTGCATTTGTAGCTAATTCATACAATTAGCTTTAAAAAGGACTGCTAGAGAATTTAATAATTAGGAGTCATTGATGACTGTCTAGAATACGATTACAGTAAGTTGCAACCTATCCTGCGTCATTTAGAAGTAAAGAGAAAGGAAGAAATTTTTGCTAATGCGTGTGGACCCCTCTTTGAAGTTTGACAATGAAGGCATCAGAGATGAAAAGAACGCCGGTAGGGGAAAGCAGGTAGAAAGAAGTCATCTCAGGACAGGGAAAACGTAGCAGTGTTGCAGGTGGGAGAACAAACAGACTGGAGAGAAGGAAAATAAGAAGACACTGAAAATTTTGAAAATAAGATAAGAAGAATTGAATACTGACAATCATGATGAAGATGGCAGAAGACCTTTGTTTCTTGTGGTTATACTAGATGTTCTTCATGTGACCTTTGCTTTAATAAATTCATATCTGCTACTTAACATTCATTGCAGCATTGAATAAATAATGGTAAATGTTTTTTGAACTATTTATATGCAATCTTTAACTTTTATGTTTATTTTGACTACTGTAGTTAGGCAAAAATTGCAGTTGAAGCTAATTTGTACAATTAACTAAATCATGTGTTCCTTTTCCCTTTTGATATTTCCTTTATACATTTCATTCCTGATGAGGATGAAGAATCCTTTTAATTAAGCCCATACACTGCTAGTACTGTCAAGTAAAACTTATTTATTAATATACTCTTACTCCAAAATGAACATAGGATGCTTCATTTTTCACATCTTGTCCCATCAGATTTTGCTATTTTGTCATTACTTACTTGCAAATTTTTCTCATATAGTACATTCTGTATTGCAGACATAGATACTGATGATAAATCTCCCATATGATTTCTGAACTTAACCATTTATTTAATTCCAGTAAATAAGCCCACCTTTTTGTTCTACTTTTGTGGAGGACAGAGGTAAAGCAGGGAAGTAGGAGGTAGATAGGGTTAAGGAAAGATGGTGGAGTGTCAGCAGAGAGGAGAGGTTAACAGTTAGGCTCAAGGATCTTAAGAAAACCACAGATCTCATTCAATGGTATTTTAAAAGCTACCAGCACTAGCAAGGATGAAGACAGTTCTCCTTTTGTTTACTCAGAAAAGATTTAAAGTGTTATGGGGAAGATGGGAGCAGCTGATTAGGGTCTCAGAGATTGGACACAACCAGAGCTGGGAGCTTCTCACGGGCAGTGACATTTTGGACAGATGGTGACTACTTCCTTTCTCTCTTTCCTCATTTCTCCCACCTCAAAGTTCTCACCATTTCAGCTCCACTGCACAGATGTTCCCTAGTCAGCAGCACTTGAGTGAGCACAAAATCAGCCCTAAGCATGCAGCACGGTAAGGCTGGGGTGGAGACTGACCTACCCTTCTCACTGCCTGGGTGGAAATCCCTGGTTCCTGAATCAGTCACAGGGAGGTGGGAGGAGCACAGGAAGTGATTGCAGTCTGGCTTCTCCTCCCACAGAAGCCCTGCCCTCTCACGCTGTCCTGGACAGTGGAGAGGTTAGCTTTCTTTCTCCTAATTCAGTTGATATGAAAGACCATGCAGAAGCTATGGAGTAGCTTTTTGTGCTTGACAAAAGTGCATAGAAGTGATAGAAGACAGGGATTTCTGGCAGGGAGGAGGGAGGAGAGCTGAAGATCCCTGCCTGGGCTGGCTGATCTAAGCAGTCAAAGTGGGAAGCTGAGTGCTTGAAAGAGGATTATGCTCGCACTAGAAATAAGCAGTAAGTGAGCCAATAACCATTATGACTTCGAACAGGATTAATCCCCTTGGGGTTATGGGGTGAACTAGAAAATATTGCTTGACTCTAGACTAAAACTGTAAGGTTTCTGACTGTACAGTTGTGTGCTGTTTAGAGACTAGGGGCTTAATTAAGTACAAAAGCAGCTCTAAAATACCTCTTCCCACTTTTGGAAAATGCCAAGGATTTCTACTTTCAGTAGTTGGAGATAGATTATCTTTCTCTGAAGTAACCTCTTCCCAGGAAAATTTACTGCTAAATCAAATAAAGGGTTGGGATTCAGTTGGAAAGATGGAATCTGGTATTGGCAGAAATTGCAATTTTGAATTATGTTCTGTGAGTGCTGACATTATATCATTTAGCAGTGATTTGCCAATCATAAGAACATCTAGGGCAAGGCATTAAAAAGGGAAAATTGAGAGCTTTTATGACAAAGAGGCTGAGTGGTCCAGATGCGTAGGATGAAATATAAAAATGTATATAATTATTAATATATGGATTTAAGGAACACATTAAACTGAACAGTAGTCAAGGAACATAGAAGCACTTGGATAAAAATTCACTTAAAAAGAAGAAATGCTAAGTTTCAATGACTGTGTGCTAGCCAAAAAATTCACAATGTTTACAAAGGCAAGATAATGAGGCAGGGATACTTCAATTTCTGTCATACATTACAAATACTGTTGCTGGACTGGATCTGTGGTTCTTTGGTCAGCAAGTTCTGGCAATGAAGCCACTGCCTCTGGTGCAAAGAATTCTGGGATGTCTGACAGTGAAATGGATGGAAGGACCCACATTCCATCTCTACTTAATGTCCTTTTGTCCAGAAATCGGGTCATGCAAGTGAGCTACTTGGTATGTATACAGATCAATATTCAGAAAGGCATTTCTAAATGTTTTGTATTAAAGGGTCTCTGGACAATATCTTATGGCAATCAGTGAACTAAAAGGATACAAAAGCAAAATGATAGAAAGGAAGTCAGCTTGACTGAAACCATCCTTGTTCTTTTTGTTTTCCATCAGTCCTGAAATGGAACCTCAAATAAGGACAAGAGTAATAATAGAGAGAAATACTGTGGCCATCTGTTTTGTTCTAAATGGCTAAAATCATTAATATACGAATGAGAATTCAGACTGTATGTATCCTACTACTTGAATATTCAGAAATATCTTTATTACAGAAAAAAATACACAAAAATAGGAGATATGTTTTTGGGAGAGAAATGTGCAAATCCTGCTTTGAAATGTTACAGGGGAAAAAACTGATAAGCATTGTGTGCCACTGTATAAAGATTTATGTCATGTTTGCTGAAATATGCATTTCTTTCCCCAATGTAGTAGGATCACTAAGATGACATAGTAGGAGCAAAAATAAGAAAGATATTTAATTCCCTTAATTCTAGTTAATGTAGTTAATTCCTAAAGCCAGGATTGTTTTTAAGAAATAACAACCTTGCACTACACCTATGTAGTGATTTTTTTCATTTCCTTGTTACCAGTCTTCTATGTAGACACTTAGATTTCTGAAATTATGAAGAAGTAACATGTTATTTTTGATATTCCCATCAGCTCTTACATTGGGAGAGATTTTTTAAAGGCTCATATTATTATCTTTCTCTTGTAGCACAGCAGTTAAATATCTAACTTTATTACTTCTGCAACAGGAGGGCTAAATGGGGAATGGCCCTTGCGGTCTTGGGGGAAAAATGAAAAATGCAATCCAGTGCATTTTCAAAGATTATCTCTAGTCTCCCAGCTTTAGGTAGTCTCCTAAACTACCTAATCTGGGAAATTATTTGATCTTTTTAAAATTATTTAAGTTATTTTTCCAATTTTATTTTTTATCTGATTTCTAAGCAAATGTAGAAAATCTGAAGATTCATGATCTAAGTTTGATTAAAGTTGTCTTAGTCTTAAAAATATAGAAAAGATTAAAATAAAACATCAGTGAAAGTCTTAAGTGTAGTGTAATTACTAAATACAATTTCAATCTATAAGAAAAATACATTGGGACTCTTGAAGGGTTTGCTTATTTATTTCAAAGTATTAAGTAATCTTTTTTGAAACTACAGAATTGAAAAACAGAAGTGTAATAATATTCAGAAAAGAATTAAATGTATAATTTGGATGGGAGTGGCTAAGTGGAAATATTAATGAATAAGTATAAGGCAGCATTTCAATGATAAAAGCATTTGCTTTGTCCATGAGACATTGACATAGAGTAATTCATTAAGACCAGTGAATAAGGCTAAGTAAAGACTTTTATCTTTAAAAAGTATTAAGTGGGAATTAACATTATTAATGAAAAGAAACTAAATGATCATTTAAATTATTCTTTCACAAGAAAAGTAAAGAAAAAGGATATGGAAAACTAAGCAGTGATGAAGACCTCGAAATAATTGTTGATCAAAAGCAGGTAAGTGAACACTTACATACATTTTCTATTGTCCAGCTGTAGATTTTTGAAAACTGAAGCCCTTTCAGCATTCAGTCCTGCCTGATGGCTGTATTAACCTGTCTGAGATTTGAATAACAAGGTCAATTTTGAGAGCAGCTAAGCCTCCCCATGGGATACCTCTGATGGTGATTATACATGATGTTGACGAGTATATTCTGTATGTAAGGATGATGAAAAAGCAGAACAAGTGAAGGGAACTTTCGACAAATTAAAAGTCCCACTTGCAAAATGAATTAAAACAACAATGATAATTTGGCTAAAAAGTGATTTAAACAAGAAACAAAAAGCATATTACTTTGAAAATGATAATACCATTAGTATAAACAGTGAATCCAGATAGTAGGAGAATAAATGACAATTAAAAACTGAGAGGTTCAAAAGATAATTTAGTTATACTGCTTAATTTAGTTTCTCTGTTATTCTGCAGTAAATTTAGAGATTATTTGGGGGAAAAAAACAAAGAAGAAGCCATTTAATGTTTCTTAATACAGCTTGTAATTTGAGAAACATCTACTTTGGATTTTATACAGACCCATAAGGTAAAATGAAAACTGTTTAATAGGTCATAAACAATGACATAGAAGGCAGTGAAAGGTAGCCAAGTCATGTCACTGAACTGGCATTAGCTCTAACGTCTTTGTTAATTATGAAGCCAAGATCGCTGCACAACTATTTAATTGTGTAAGTGGCACTGGTTCTGAATGTGATGTGAGCTCAGGTGGAGATAGAGAAATTCAGAGGGATATAAACAGTTCTTCAGCTGCTCAGGTTAAAGAGTCAACAGCTACAGAAAGGCAAGTTGAACTTGGACCATTTCCTCATCGCTCAGTTTGCTTTGCATCATGGTGCTTGCATTAAAGGAGCCATTGTATGTATTTCTGAAAAGAAGGGAAAATGACCCTCAGGAGATGGCAACCAAAAGCAATTGACTTAGAAACTTGTTTGGCCTGGATAACTGAGGTAATTGAAGGAGACTTCTGGGAGAACTGACAAACAAAAGCATCTCCATTTAAGGTAGAGCATAAACATACTCTTACAGGGTCACTCAAACTACCTCCTAGTACCAAATTGTCATTTTCGTTAATAAGGTAAGTGAGTCTGGACCCCAAGGACTCTGCTGAGCTTCCATTTAACTGCCCGATTAATTACTTGGAGCATGTGATCTTTGTCTCAGTCTTTTGTCCATCCTAATGGCATCCGGCTGACATTCTGGCTAAAAGACTGGATGCACCTGACGAACAAACTAGCAAAATGCAACTTGAGTATATTATGAGAACACACATACCTACACATGCCTCTACTAAAACAAAAGTTAACTATTTGGTGATTTCTTCCTTTGTCATGCAAAAGCTAAATTCTTACCTTTTTGTGTGCTTCTTTAGCATGAACCCCCAAACTGCCTTTCTTTTCTCTCTTTCTCTTCTTTTTGTTTTCCTGAAGCCTCTTTTTGTTTTTGTTAAATTTGGAGATTTGGAAAACTATGAAATTATATACTAAGATCTTCAGAGCGGAAAACCCAAAGGAGTCATTGTCCTTTTTTCTTCTCATAGTGTATTTCATAAAATTTATGTTGTTAGGACCAAACATTTTTATTAACTGTAAGGAATTTTTTTTTAAGAGAACCAACTTGCTTGCTCCTTCAGAAAATCACACTTTCTTTATCTGTACCAAATGAGAGTGGATTTGACTTGCTCAGTCATTGTTTATCTCTGTAGTTATCACATTTCCTCTGGTGCCATTGCGCCAGGTGGCACCAGCTGGCAGTGACCCAGCTTTGCTGAGTCATTCGTGTCAAAACATGTTTCAAAACATGAGTAATTATGAATATTAGTTGGCTTTGGTGTTTGCTGTTGGCAGTAAGAGTACTCTCCTTTAGGGGAGATTTATTTGCTGTTAATGTTTTGAGTAAATCCTAGGTTGAAACAATGACAGTGTTGATACATCAAAATAAAATATTTGGAAAACTCACTAACTAGTCTTGATGATAGTGCAGAAAATTCATCCTGATTTTAAGAGATCAGCATGAAAGGTATATGTGTATGTATGTATTTGTATATAAAATATATTTGCTTAACATTGCTTTTCTTCACCGATATTATATATACATGCTATGCTATATATGCAAGCTAGACATAGTATTATATATGTATACATATATGCTAATGGGGGAGAAATCTTTGCGTTCAATTTATTTTTCCTGTATCATTTCAGAAACATGGTATAAATGTGTTATTCAATATTCATATACCTGTCAATCAGTAAATGGTACCAAAAGAAATATCTAAAATATAGAATAGTTGCAGTACTGTGATGGGCCTAAGTCTACTAATCTCACTAAATCTGCCATTCAGGAGCTGTCCCTCTACAAATGCTGTGCAAGCTATATGCCATTTTATCAGTCATGTGTTTTACAAGCCTTGTATTTCCACAGAAAAGTTCACAATTTGCTGATATAAGCAAATTAATAACAGAAGCAGTGCAGAGTGTGTGGATTTTGTTCTCCCTGACTACTCATATGCAAGAGAGTAAAGGTGATTTATGTTATTTCTAAATGAGAAAAAGTAATCTTGGAAATGTGTAAGATTTTATTCTTAAAAGGCAATATTATTCTGCTCTTTGTGAAATTTTATTGGCAAAATTTATGTGAGGTGCAAAATAAAGACATTCCAGGGAATTCTTAGAATAATGTAATGTCTAAAGCAATAGATGCCACATATTATGTAATCACACACACACACACACACACACACACACACACACACACAACACATATATGGCTTTTTAAACACAAATGTATCACATTGGCATTGGGGTCTATATTTCTACAGCAATCCCTACAGTTTTAAACTTCAAGCATAGGAAGGTAATGAAAGGGGACATATTGGATTAAAATTCTAATTTTAATTTAAAATCTGCTTTCTCTAAAAGCAGATATTTGACATAAAACATATATACTTTAATATATGTTACATAATTACATATATAATTAAAATAAAACATATAATGAAATCTATATTTGGTTTTCTAGGATGAATATTAAAATAATAATTTTATACATTTTTAGATTATTTTAGCTATGTATTAAAACATTCTCTCCTGCTTGGAAGGGTTTGCTCCTGTTTGGGAAAATATTTCATGTACATGTGAATTTCCTTTTGAAGCTACTGAGATTTCAGAGATGGGAGTAGGGAAGTAGATGATCAAGTACCTAGAGAAAGGGAATTAAAAACCACTTTGAACAAATAATAAATTTGTTCTATTTTAAAACTATTTTTAATGAGTCTATTTAATTAAAGGTTAATGATATGCTGGACTGAGATAGACTTTTTTTCTAAATTGTTTTCAAATTCCAAGTAGACTTAATAGAGGTAACAAAAATTAACACTAAATCATAGAATATTATAAGTATATGAAGGAAACCTTTACAGATTCAAGCATCTAAAATGGATTTAACAGTAGGTTGTGGGTCTAGTAGGTTATAGGACTTAGAGCTGTAATGCAATTCCTTCAGTGCAATGGGGGAGAAATGTCAGTCAGCTACAAAGGGAAGTGTGTAGATATCAGGACAGTGGTTCTTAAATTTTATTGACCTCAGAATTCCCTGGAGGGTGTTTTAGAATGCAGATTTCTGGACCTTGCCTCCACAGTTTCTGATTCTGTAGGTCTGAGGTGGGGCTCAAGATTTTGCTTCTCTAAGTTCTCAACTCCTATTGCTGATCTGGATCACACTTTGAGAACTACTGCAGCAAAGAAATAGTCATTGCATATATTCATACATATGTACAAATATGTGTGTGTATGTATATATGTATAGGAAGGTAATCAAAGGGAACATTTATATACATATATTCAACTTTGTGACAAATTTAACATTCTTCAACTGGGAATTACCTAGACAACTAAAACTAGAATTCATAGATGTGGAACTGGAAACAATACCACAACCATTTACAAACTGTCTAAAATATCCAGATTTACAGTCTGGTTGAATTCTACTTGGTAGCCTCATAGTTGTGAACTTGTCTAAGGTATTCCTTTATTTGTAGAATAATACTCTGCTCTTCTCACCTTCTAGAGTTTCTCCAAGATAGAATTTGTAAAAGTGCTTTATAAACTGTAAATTATTATGTCATCTTAATTAGCTAGTCATCACACCCTCCACCACCAGGTTAGATTGCTTGTCCTAACATAACAGAATGCCACAGACTGGTGGTTTAAACACAGACTTATTTATCACAATCAGGAACTTGTGATGTTCAAGAGCAAGGTGATGGCTTGGCCAGTTTCTGGTGAAATCTGTCTTCCTAGCAGCTTCTCTCTGTCTTCACAAGGCACAGACCCCAACCTTATGACCTCATCTAACCATTGTCACCTCCTTTATACACTGTCTTAAATATAGTCACATTGGGAGTTAGAGCTTCAACATATGAATCTGGGGGTGGATAGAAACACTCAGTCCATAACACAACCCCAATTAAGCAAACAGGAAAACTGAGATCTATCTAGAAAGGTGAGTTGAGTTGCCTGTAGTCCCCAGTTAAGATACAGAGAGCTCCAAAAATCAGTCCTCTCTGCTGACGTTGGTTGTACATTTCTATCACCCCATATCTCTCCCTACAGTCAACCATTGCTGATTTCTTAAGAAGCTATTTTTCTTCAGTGCTCTAATTATTTAAAATAACCATCATTAGAGTTATCATCATTGGCCAACATTTATTTATGGAGCCCTCCTAAGGATAATCTTTTCCATAAACACTCCTTAGCCATGTACTTCCTTTTTGGGCCCTATGACTTTGTCAGCGAAGAAATGCCCTTCAAAACAAATGCATACAATGTTGGAGATAAAAAGTGGTTGTTGACATACAAAACCTTTCTGAACGTCTCCTTTGAAACTTGTGGGAGCAGTCTGAGCAGACAGTAATGGAATCTAGAACTTCTGTGATCTTTCTGTAAAGGAAAAAGACTAATTTGAGTTGCCCTCTATGTTTCCATGGCATGTAAGCATTTGAGTAGGATTGAAGTTCTAGCCTAGTGGTAGCTATGAGAATGGATCCAATCCAAAAGAAGAAAATATAGGCCAACATGAAGTAAAAAAAGAAAGAATAAAAAAATAAATAAAACAGATTAACAGGAAAATATCCCCAGCTTCCTTCTGGTACTAACAGATAGTACAGTCACACCACCATTAGCCACTGGCCTGAATCTCAGACTCATAAATAGTAAAAAGGATGGGGGTGGTAGGTGTCTCTGCCTTGTAATCCTTGGTGCCATCTGGCCAGAGCTTTCTTTGCTATATCAGTGTGATGACTATTTATAATTCCAATTCCACTTGGCTTTGAGGAGACTTTGAAAGTATGAGACCCTCTTTCTTGGTGTCATGCGTAATGTTCTCCCTAGGTACCATCTTGGAATTCCATAGGTAGTTACCAAGAACAGAAACCCTTCTAGAGTTTCAGAAAAGGGACCGTTTAGTCAGCCTGAAGATTCTGAAGCAGGAACTCTGAGGTATTGAAAGGACAAAGAACATTAATGCAGCGCGGCTGCCCTCATTCTCACAGCAGACGTAGGTTCATTAGCACGTTCCTCAGGAACCTCAGGAAAGATCGATAGAAAAGAAATAGTTTAGTGAAAAATAAAACATCTTTACTTGTGATGAGAGAGGCTGGTGGTATTCAAATTTGCTGTCTATTTGAAATCAGCATTGGAGTAAACCCAGATCCACCACTGCAGTCCAATCGGTGCCATCTTGTCTGCAAAGCTATTTATCATCAATAAATATTGTACAAGGAAAGGAGAAAGTTTTCCATTAGGTTATATGGAAAAATTACTAGACAAAAGACATGAACAACCTGTTTTATTCCTAAATGTTCCCTGTTTATGTCAAGTCATATAAAATTAATTCTGATAATTTGGGGAGTGGGAAGAAATGACAGTAATGCAAAGCATCTTAACTTGTATTTTTCCTGTAAACTCAAAATGATGAGTTTATTTTTTTATGATTGAACTTCATGCAGTTCAATTTAGTGGACTGATTCCATTAAGTCTCCTCTGACTCTAGTAAGAATCAAAGGGCAAATGTGCTGTCTTAATGTCAGAGTCTTCTGACAGGATACTGAGATCTGAAGGTGTAGAAAACAGACACAGAGGCAGGCAAGAAAGAGCTGAAGAGGGAAGCCATTGTCCTAATTTCTAGTCTTGGCTTTGCCATTTACTAAGTAAAAGACGTTGGAGTGAGCAATTTAAGTTCTCTGAGTTTCTATTTCTTCATCTGTGAAATGGAATAATACCATCTGGCTCAGATGTCTGTTGTGAGGTTCAAATGGGGATACCTCTGCAGATCCTTGTATACAGCTCAGGCTCCACTAGTCAAAGCCAAGGTTAGAATGCAGGGCCACAGGTGTTTGGCATCATGCTCTTTCCATCAGCAGCTTATACTTCCTGAATAGAGGGTTGGAGAAATGAAAATGTGTGACATCACATTTTGACTTTGCTTATTTCCACTGCCTTACTATGAAGTGTTCCACATGTCCTCTGCAGGGCAGTGGTGGAGTCTGCTGCATTTTCAGCAGTGGTGCAGTTTCCTCTGCCGCCACACACACTGGACATTGTGAACATAACAAAGAGGTTACACAGTGGTGAAGAGGAGAGCCTTCCTAGTCTGAAATCTGAATGGAAAAGCATCTAGTAATTTCCTGGAAAATTAACCAGTGTCTCTGAAACTCAGACCGGTCTGCTATAAAATGAGGAAAATGCTATTACTTCATAAAGTATACTTGGGAGAATTAAATAGGTTCCTGTAAATAAATGCTTAGGAAAGTGCATAGCATGTTGTAAGTGCTTTATAAATGGCAGATACTTGGATGGGTGGGTGGATAGTGGGGTGGGGATGTTGATGGTAAAACCCTTAGATTTATTAGCTGTAGGATACCCTTGGGTTTCTTCAGGCCTGAGGTATAATATTGTAGACAATGAAATCTATTCTGAAGTCATCGATACAGATGCCTCATTGGGTCAACATGGGACAGAAAAGAGAATAGATTGTGTATAAGGAAACTGGGAGAAGGATGACAGTGGCCAGTGGCACGAGCTGACCTTTCTAGATGAGCAGCACCTATAAGCTCCAAATCATTGCCATCTTATTGGGAATGGCTTCAATGTCACAATATATCATAATTTTTAAAGTAATTAATCTGCTTTTTAAATATTTGTAATCAATTAAAATTTTTTATCACAATGTGTAGTCAAACAAAACATTTAGGGTCTGTATACAGTCCTGGGCTTTCAATTTGTGACCTATTCACGAGACTCTAAGATTAAAGAAGGCAGAGTGTTGACATGGGCCTGAGTGGCCTCTGCATTCCCCTCTGCTTCTCTGCCAACTTACACAGTTCCCTTTGAAAATTAACCTCATCTAGTAACTGATTCAGTTCAAATAAGAAATGACAAGGTTTAATTTTCAAATGGTCTTCAGTCCCCCAGAAGTTCAAGTACTTCAAAAGGGAACCAGTTAACCTAAAATGTAAAAATGACTCATTTGATCAAATAGTAGGGCAGATACTTATAAGCAAGGGGTATTATCAATATTTCCAACCTCCTCGGAACATTACCACCTTGTATTCTGACCAACTTAGTATCTCAGTGAGTAAACAAGGCACGAGCATTGTTGAGTAGCAGCACCCAACTTCCCCACCAGTCTGTCTTCCCATCTTTTGGGCAGTAATGCAAATCCCAGGGCTCAGTTAGAAAGTATAGTCACCCAGAGAGACGCAAGGAGTTACCACTTGCTGTTCAACCTGAAATGCCATTACATAGCTTTAAAAAAAAAAAAAAAGCACCCCTCCCCCTTTTTTTTTAAAGATTTATTGATTTATGCATACAAGAGCCGGGGTGTAGGCCAGAGGATTCACAAGAGACAGAGTGGGGAGCAGAACAGGCAGGCAGACTGAAATACACTGCTGAGGGGAGCAGCAGGCAAGACAGGGGAGGGCTGCTGCACTCTGTGACTGCCAATAGCTTCATAGTGCTGAGTTGTAACCTCTTGCGCCACTAGGGAGGCCCTGAAATGTCATTATATATCTTAATGCTCGGCCTATGTTCACTTCATGTGGCATAAAAGAAAACACTGGATTTCAAACTGGAAAAATACATAGATGTTAACTAATGTTTAAACAACCCATGTTTTTCTTTTTAATCTAATAGGGGAAAGCTAACAACATATTCTGTCCCTGAGAAAATAAATGCAAAATTGAAATGACATCAACTGACACACTGAGTGGAAAATGATACGATATGATATAGGAAAATAAAATTCAGGGACATAAATACAGTCATTTGGCATACTACTGGAAAAGGATCTCATTCTACTTTTTACTATGAAAGTTTTGTTAGGCTTTTACTGCTTTAGGGTTGTTTGGGTTTTTTGGTGGTGTATTTATTGTTGCTAAAAAGTTTATCTGATCAAGATGCAAATGTAAACATTAGAGCTGAAAGGAACTTCAGAAGATAACCTAATCCAGTGATTTTAAAACTGTGTCCTGGAGAGCCCATTCCCAGTTATTCTGAATGGAGGGAGGGGTCTATTCCCATGGTGCCACCTCTTGAACAAGTCAGCACCCGAGTGTGCAGACAAGCTTTATTTGATGAAACTTCTTTGCTAAGAAGTTTAATTATATTGGTTCTTGTTCAATTAAAATAAATTAAACAAGTCTCTGAGTAGGGAGTCACTAAGATATTTTATATCACAGAATATATTAGAACTTGGCTCTGCAGCCTCTAGTTAGTTCATTCATCTACCCCTATCACCACCTTCCTAAATTAAGCTGGCCCATCTCCTTTTTTTCTAAACTCCCTCATGTTAGTGAGCTAAGAATACTGATCAAGCCAGACAAATTACTTGAACGTCTATTTCAAGAGGACAGTTAAATCTATTAAGTTTGTTTGATAGATTTATAAAGATGTTTATATAACATACTTCCTAATTCTTCATAAAAAGGGCCTCACAAATCACTCACAAAAAATTCTGACAGCTTCACACACACACACACACACACACACACAAAACAATACACACGCTGAAGATGGAATTTGAAATCTCCTAAAATACTCCTAGTGAAATTAGCCAAGTGGTCCCTCCATATTGAGCAGTTTTTGCAGCTCATCTCTCAGGTCTCCTCCGCCTGGATCAGTTTATCATCTGCCTTTCAATTGGCAGTGATCTACGTCCACAGTTCAGTGTCTGCCTTCCAAGCCTGTCCACTTTGAAAGGGCTGTCAGCACTTTCATCTGAGGAACACCCAGCTGAACTCACCAGTTACTAACTGGATGGGCATCTATCGTCATAAGAACTTTAAAAAATTGTTGTGGGTGGATTTATACTGAAATGATTTCAAAATCTGATAAGTCAAAATGTCAAAGGGACAGACGGATCATACAAAAATTTTCTTCTTTTAATACATTAACAACAGAGAGAGCTTAAAGAATAAACTTCCCTTCATTCTCTTTCCTTCTGACTTTGGACTGAGCTATCTGGGTTCTGCCATTGCCCTGACTTTGTCGTTTCTGTGGTTGTGCTTTTGTTTCCCTCCCTCCCAGACCTTGCAATCTGTACCTTTTTTTTTTTCTCTCCTCAGCCCTGCTCTCTGATCCCTGCCTCTAGAATGCATCTCTTATCCCGACACTGCATATATAAGGTTTGACAGAAACGCAGTTCTTGCAGACCTGCTTTTTTTTAGTGCTCCATTGCTTCCTTCCATTTCTCCAAAACAACTCTCTAATTCTGTCATTTTCATTTTCAGTCATTAATTTTTCACATGGTCTAACCCCAAACAGAGTGAGCCCCACTTCCTTCCTATCTTGTGATCTAGGAAAATCACATGCACACACAAATGATCACTCAATACAATTGTCGTTTATTCTTCATCATAGTATTCTTTTTTGGCCAAATGAGCTCATTCTTGAAATATATAAATAGTGACTTATTAAAGAAATGGTGAGAGAATGTTCCATGTCGGCTTTGTGTTGAAGGTTCTGAATAGAAAAAACCGTTCATTCATCACTTTTTTAAACAAATTATCTCATTTGTATAATTTGCAGCTAATTAATGAATTCTTGTTGTTGAAGAACACCCAGCATGAAAGTAGTTTTCTTGCAGTCAAAGGTTGTGCAATTATCATTTCCCAACACTCTCAATTTCTATCTTTCAACTTTAAATGTGAGCCCCAAATTGACACATTAATGTTTGTAAACCATGGGAGTTTCTGAAAAGAAATGAGTGATGGTGTATATCAGGTGATGGATTTTGCTAATTCAATTGTTTAGTACAGGATTAAAACTTGAAGCTCACATACAGGTTTCCTTTTAAATTTTTAATCTGAAGATGTAAAACTTTGGAAACTTTGCATTTAAAACAAAAAAGGAAGCAATTTTTTTTTTTCACTAAATGAACGGGCAATCTGGTCTTTCCATCCAAATGTCAAGAAATTTGATTTAAAATCATACCCTTAGGGCCAGGAATTTTATGCACCAGGTTAACCATAGACCTACCCCATGGGCCCAACACAGTTGGCTTAGTGCCAGGGCACAGGTGATAGCACCCAAAATAGGGTAAGAACTGATGCTCCTCCCTGTCTCCCAAATAAAATGCAACACCTCAACCGGGCTTACGTACCATACACTAACCTATTATCCCCATTCAGTGCCAACTCCATGTCCCACTCAGACTGAACAACTTGAGCACCAAGGTGCTTTCCCCTTCTTGTGTTTGCCCTGGGTGTATTTCTGTGCATAAGACCCATCACAAATCTTCTGTTTTATCCCCTAAGAGTGGGAGGCTGTGGATTGAAGGGAAGAAAGTTCTGATTGAGTCTTTCCCCTTTCAGAGTCCAAACGTTAACAAAGAAGAAAGAAAGAGCCAGTCCTTCTAGGCTCTGGTGACAAGTCGATTTTTTTAAAGCCTATAAATGGTGGGGGGTGGGAGGGAGGACATGAGAAGAAAAAAAAAAACTGTTCCTGAAAAGAGGAGGAACAGAGAAATCTGAGAACCTATTGTTTATAAAAATGACACATGTAGCAATTTGCTATGTATTTTGGGGACTTGGTTATGGGAAGGGAGATGTACAGTTATATTTAGTACATTTATGCCTTTTGTAGTTCTAAAAAAAGTCAGGCCTGAGTCTGCCCTGTTTCCAAATTCTTTCTTCCTGTGTGATGAACAAGGGGGAGCAGTGACAATCACAGCAGAGCCAGCTCAAGGGGTGCCGGCCATGTTCAAATTTCAGTTTTCAGGGAAGAGAGCCAACAAAACAAGGAGTCATGTTTCAAACTAGTTCTAAAATAAACTATGTGAACAAAATTAGGTTCTTTATTTTTCTCCATTAGCGGGTAACTTGAAATAACTTCTGGAGAAAGGTAGATAGGAAGCTGCCTTTTGAACAAATAACATCATTTGAATAGAAATGACTTAGCCTTCTATTCATTCATTTATTTCACAAAAACTTCTCAACAGCCTGCTCCTTACTAGGTGTTTGCCAGGCGCTGGGACACAGAGGTGACATAAACACAGTCACAGCACTGTCAAAGCCCACAGTATGGTGTGAACCTTCTGTTGGTAGACAATTAGGGAAGGGAGCAGCGCTTCAGCAGACCTAGAAGGAGTTCTCCAGGGAGCTCTTTGGGTTCCCAGGACGCTAAGAATCATTTCCCTCGTAGTGGTCCTGAGTTACAGAGTCTTCCTGGTGTTCACAGTATTCCCAGGACAGGACTTGAATTTTGGGAACAATGAGCAAGCCCGGTTTTTAGAGCCAGCTGCGCTTAAAGAGGTTCAGGAAGCAGAGGCATCAGCATCACCTGCAGATCCTTAGAATTCATATTCTGAGCCCCAGATTGAATCAGAATCACTGATGGTGGGGCCCAGGGATCTGTTTCAACAAGCCTCCCTGGGGATTCCCTTGCACACTGTGGCTAGAGAAACATTGTTTTACATTATTCAAATTTTGGGTATCAAGAAAGTACCAATTATTATTTGGGGACAGACGTTAAACTTTTATTTCCTAGAGCTACAAATGAAAGGGATTCAAGACAAGGATCTTAAATCCTTTAGCCCAAAGTCCCTAACCTTGCAAATACTCCCTCCCATCCTCACTCATTAAAGGGAATATACACTGTAATCAATCAGTGCCCCACGTTGTTAGGGAAAGAAAAAAATGCTTGAATGGTGGAGGCCAAAAGGGAAAGCTTAGTGACCTCACCTTTGTTTTTCCAAACTTAGATCACTTTTATTTAAAGATTAATAATAACACCCCATTATTACCATTTACTATATGCCTTGCTAGAAACACTGTTTATATTCATTTAACCCGCCAACAAATCTAGGAGGTAGGTGTTCTCATGCCCTCTTCACAATGTACACACAGGCACAGGGCTGCTGCGTTGTACAAACCCAAGGGAGTTCACAGCTAGGAAGTTCTCCTTCCATCATGCCTCCCTGGCTTATGAAGGAGACCTCTTACTATCTTGAGTGTGCTAGGGAAAATGATGAAATGTAAAGGAAAGATGGATTTGATAAAGAAAAGTGTAAGTGAAACGAGATAGGTAAATTAGAAAAGAAATATATTGCTCCTTTGGAAAAATTGGGAGAGGGAGAGGGGGAGTGAAGGGGGAAGGAGACAGAGGGAGAAAGGGGGACAGGGAGTGGGGGAAGGAGAACATGTGAATGCACAGCCACAGCACCTACCAAAAAGCAGGCCTAGGAGAAAGGGCGGTTGCCCAGTCCTTGGATACATACCAACCTCTGAGGCTGCTGGGACACTGCAGCACTGAGTGCCAGGACCAAGAACCAGTCTTGTAAGATAACCAATAAAAGACACATATTGCACTGGGGTAGCTACATGTGTTTCAAGTCCTCCCATCTGAGATGCTTCTCAGGATAAGTAAAATCTTACTTTGTGTTTAGAATTACCTCTGTACTCACATTTGAAAAATTCAATACCTGGCACGAGACCAGAAAGTCTGTCACTTCAGCATTTGTTGAGGAGCTTTCTGTTATGGGAGTAGATTGCTGTGCTCTGAAAATGTCACTCCAACAGCTGCCCTACAGGGGCTGACCTTTCTTCTCAGGCTGAAGTCCCTGATGAACTGTTCGGTAGAGCTATTTATCCTAAGTTGTTGGCAGGTCTCCAGTTTCCCTGCATGCCCATCTAGAAAAGTGGTCTGAGAAATGATAGTCTGTCTCCCCCTCAGAATTTTACTGGACACAGCTCTGCCCCACCAAGCTCCCCATGACGTCTACATCCTTCCAAAAGCCTCCCCCACTGAACAGACCCTTATTGCTAAAGGGTTGCTCTTCACCCTTGGGGATCTTCTCACTGCTTACTATACTTGAGAGTATACAAAACCCTCCTCAGAAACTTTGAACAAGATAAAAGCATCACCCATGCTCCCAAAAACTCTTCATTTTGCAGTCTCATTTTTGCATCGTCAAGCATAATTTCAATTTTTTGCATAGTTGCAGTCAGAATGCATTCAATTTTGTATCTGCTTCTTTATGTAACATTATACCAGGCTCATTTTTCCACACTGCTATTTAGTTTTAAGTAAGTGTCATTTTAACGATTCTCCTGAATTGAATCAGGGCGATTGTTAGGTTTTTTTCTTACCTCGAGTTTCCCTGACTTGTGCCGTGACCATCCAAATCTTTCCCTGCTTTTTTCAAGCTGCAAGTTATCAAATTAAAATGAAAAGAAAGGGATTGCACAGAAATCATGTGCATTACTATGATTAGACATATACTGATTTAACATAAATTATGCGTGATATTTACAGGGATTCGAATGGTGTCATCTTTTCCCATCTCTGACGCACTTTGAAATATCACTGGGGACGGCACCACGCATGTTGCTCTGCTCTCGTAAAACTGCAAGTTTAAATCACATCCTCTATGGCAGTTATATGGGACTTTGTTTCCTGAGGCTGACCACAGTCAAATCACAAACATGGATTTGCATGAATTTTTAAAGTTTGTTGGGAAGGGAAGTTGACTAACTATTGTTAGAGATACAGATAATTTTCCTTGGTATCATATGCGTTGAGAATAGAGATGTATAGATATCTTAATCTATTCCTATGCTATAGACTTAAAGACCCAACAGTGAAGTTTAAGCAACTTATATGAAAGAGGTGTCCTTAATGGGGTTATTAATGAGCCCTATAACTTCGTCATATTGAAAGGCAATGATTAAAAAAGAAATAACTATGGGAGCCTCCCTGATGGTGCAAGGGGTTAAGTCTCAGCACTATGAAGCTATCCACAGCCACTGCAGCACATATTCAATCCCCTGGCCCAGGGAGTTTCCCACATGGCGCAGCAGACCTCTCCTGCCTCGCCTGCTGCTCCCCTCAGCAGTGTATTTCAGTCAATCTGCATGTTTTGCTCCCCACTCTGTTTCTGGTGAATCCTCTCCTCCCCCCCCACCCCCCGCCACACACACCTCTGGCCTACACCCCAGCTCTTGCATGCATTAAAAAAAAAAATTTTTTTAAAGAAAAATAATTCTGAATGCATTTTATTATAAAGTCTTTTTGTAAACCTTACAGACTTTAAAGTTTTTGCTAGGGTCCCAAATTATAAAATATTTACATTAATACAGAACCAAGGAATATAAGCAGGAAATACAAAGTTTATTAGCAGACCTAAAATTTGCATTAGGATGCTGGGTTTCAAGTTCCTGGCTCTACCAATGACTTTCTGTGCGACCTTGGACGAATCGCTAAGCCTTGATTTCCCCATCAGCAAACTGATATTAATGTCCCTATTTCAAACTAACAAGAATTCTGCAAGAATTCCTTAAAGAGAACTTTAAAAATAATCATCCTGTGACTAAATCCTTTTTTTTTTTTTAAAGATCTATTTATTTATACATACAAGCTGTGGTACAGGCCAGAGGTGTGGAGTGGCAAGAGGCTTCACCAGAGACAGAGTGGGGAGCAGAACAGGCAGATCAGAAATACACTGCTGAGGGGAGCAGCGGGCGAGGCAGGAGAGATCTGCAGCGCCATGTGGGAATCTCTCCAGCCTGGCATCGAACTTGCATCACTCAACAGCACAGTGCTTAATCGCTCCGCCACCAGGGAGGCCCCCTGAGTTTGTTCTTATACAACTTAAATAGTGTAGATAACCAAGGCAGGGGCAGAAGAGCAAAAAATAAATCTCTTTAGAACTTAAGAAGCAGCAAAGATTCCCAGCATCCAGATGAGAACACCCTTTATGTCCATTTCAGGATGTATAGAACTAACAATATTGGGAAATCAAGAGTGTTGTGTGTGGTTTTTTTTTAAAAATTTGTGATCTTTTCAGAAGGTTAGAGTAAGTAAAGGGAGTTAACTAAATAAACATTTCACCTTCAGGGCATTTTTTTGAGTCCCTTGCCAATTTTCAGCTACACGAATTGGCAAGCCTTCATTTTCGTCTATATTCATGTTGAGTGGCCATGTTCTCCCTTTCCTGCTCTTCCACTTTCCCTCATGATTCACTGCATGCTGGCCTTTGCACCTCTTCCTCAGAAAAGCTGTTTGCTCCTCCACTTTTGCTGGAATGTGTTTCCTAATGTCATCCTGCGTTTCCATCCTGAGTCCTGGTGAGGCCCCTGAGCTCACAGCCTCTCCATCACTGCAGATGGGTCCATTCCAGACATTCCTCCTGGAGTGAATGAAAACCCACTTAATAACAATATACATTTCTTATTTCTTGAAACAAAACAAAATGAAATCTTTTAATGTTAAATTGATCAAGAATTGTTATTAAATATTGTAAACTTCGTTGATCATGCCTGGCTACAAATACACTGAATGGCATTCTTGGCAGAATCTTTAAAACTAACCATGCAAGGTTTATTTAAGCCACCTTGTCTCATACCTTTTATTTTCATCTTGTTCATCATCGTACATGGTTGAATACCTATCATGGATTACGTGCCATAAATACTGTGCATGCTCTTGAGAAGTATATGCACGCTCTTTATTTATGTAATTAATGCCTAAACAAAGTGGCTTTAGAAATACAATAATTTATTTCTCTCTTACTTCAAAAGACTTCAAAAGAGATCTGGAATTACAACATCCAGGACTGGTATAGGCACTACCCAGAGCCACCAAGGATGCAGGCCTCCTCCAGTTCTCTCTTCTGTTACATGTTGAAAGATGCCCCAACCTGCATATTTCCAAATGGCTCAGTCCCCATCCTCCCATCATCTCTGAGCTGCAGGAAGCAGGAAATAAGTAATGTAGGAAAGAAAGGCAAGCGCACAATGATCCCTCCTTTTTTTTTTTTCAACTTCCTCATCTTTTTCTTTTATCTACCCCTGTTCTTAAAGAGACTCTCTAGAAAGTTCATAAAATCCTTTAGCTTACATTTCATTGTCAATTCATTTGGTCACAACTGGCTACAGGAGAGGGAAAGCTCCTCGAAAACAGAGTCGTTTACTCTATGTGGCAATATGTCCACTTAAAAGGGTGTGTTACGCAAGGAGAAAGATAGAAAATTAGCAGTTTTGGCCATGACTGTCATTCTAAAGTCGTCAAAAATAATTTCACCTCTGAAGTCAGTGACAAAGGACTTTCTTAATATCTTACAATAATATCTTACAAAGCCATTGTTTTAAGGGATATGCAAAGTATCGATATTTAGCAATACAAAAGGGAATGGACTCACTTGTGCATTTCTAGAATTAGCAAAGGCCAACGGTACTTGGATCTTGTGGGATTAACAATTTCAATGAAGTCTGATAGCCTTTGCCACTGGGCACCACACATATGACACATGCTTCCAGCACACATTTGGCTCCAAACCCCATCTCATGTTTCCCTATTTCAGAATGCTCACCAATTTCATCTCAACCTTTCCTTGTTCATCACATCATCAGAAGTTGTTTAAATAATAGCCACTAATATTTCACTTGCTTTGACACCCTGAGACTCACAATGTCAATGAAGAGAAGCAAGTTATCGTGACCTTACTTTTGTGTCCTACGTATTTCAATAGTTTCCACTAGATTCTAATGTCTTAGCTAAGTCCAGTCTTTACTCCTGCATTAGCCCCTGTAGTGCTTATTGGGGTATAATCAATACAGTAGGTCATCAGTAGATACTTTTAGAGTAAATACGAGATGTGAAAAGATAAGAGGGGTATTTTTAAAGATTGTTCTAATTTCCAACAACTTTGACTTGCTAGAAACCCCACATCCCAGGGCAGTGGGAAGGGAACAAAAACTGACCTGACCATAAAGAAGTGGCAGTGCAATGCAAATGTCACCAATCGAGGATATTCAGGTGGCCATGGGGTCTCAGGAGGTGCTCTGAGCTTCAGTTCCACAATGGGGACAAGTCTATCCAAGCAGACCCTCAACAGCGGTGCTGCTTCAGGAGAGGAGGCTGGCTGTGGAAGGTGAGGCATCAGAGTGCCAGCCAAGATGAGGACAGGGTCCCAGAGCAAGGGGAGGTGAACCCCAGTTACGAAGAATGGGTCAATATTTTCAGGCTCCGTAAGAAACTGTATCTTATGTTTCCAACACCTAGCACTCTCCTGCTCATAGTAGGGTTTTATTTATTTTAATTTATTTATTTTCTTATATCATTGTTAATTTTTGTACAGTAGTTGATTTCTCCTCTCAAGAGTAGTCCCTTTATTTTTCCCACCACCATAGCACCCATGATCCATCATCATAGTCGTTTGTGCTCTTCCCTCCCGTGTATCCCTGCTGTATGCCTCAGAGCTATGGTCAGCTTGCAAGTTTTGTCTATTTCCTGACCCTTTGTTCAGTTTCTCAATATTCCACCTGTAAGTCCTTCTTCTGACTTATTTCACTTAGCATTATCCCTTCCAGCTCCATCCATGTTACCGCAAATGGCATGAGTTTATCTTTTTTGATCACTGAGCAGTATTCCATTGTGTACATATACGAGATCTTCTTGATCCATTCACTTGTTTGGGGGCAATTGGTTTGTTTTCGTATCTTAGCTATTGTAAATAGTGTTGCAGCAAAAATTGGAGTGCAGGTTTCCTTTCTAATTAGTGTCTTTGTGTCCTTTGGATATATTCCTATGAATGGAATCACTGGATCATAATCAGTTTTTAATAAATGCTTCATCCTCCAGAACTCTTATCTATGACCACAATGCTATCCAGACTCTGCCTGCTGGTGGAATGAAGTTACTGCTTCCTCCTGCCCTTGAGGACTTGGTCTCACTATGCAAGAGTAGTAAGGTAGCATCTAGGAGTGGGGAGACAAGGATGCCTACCCCTACTCAAGTTCTTTACCTGTGCTTGGGGACAAAGCATGATAATCCCTGCTAGCACTACAATCCAGCATCAACACCGGCAAGTTTTTGTGCAGATCTCCCAGGTATGTTATATTCAAACACAGACTTAATGGGTTAAAGATGACAATTTTTGGCCTTTCGTTTTCCTAAAAAAGGAAATAATTTCTGATGAATCCATACATACAACTTAAAATCATGCTGACAGTTTATACTGAAATGAAAAAATACTTTTACAACATATTAAGCAAAACACAAAAGGAGGGCCTCCCTGGTGGCACAGCGGTTAAGCGCTGCACTGTGGAGCTGTTGACAGTGGCGACATGAGTTCGACGCCTGACAGGGGAGAATCCCACATGGTGCAGCAGACCTCTCCTGCCTCGCCCACTGCTCCCCTCAGCAGTGTATTTCTGTCGATCTGCCTGTTCTGCTACCCACTCAGTCTCTGGTGAACCCTCTTGCTGCCCCACATCTCTGGCCTGTACCCCAGCTTGTATGCATAAATAAATAAATATTTTTTAAAAACCACAAAAGGAAGATAAAAGTTTGAAAAGATCTGACTGTGTTAGAACATGCTTAATGAAAAAGATGCTAAGAAAATATTCTAAAATGTTAACAGTGATTATCTCTGAATGCTGGAATAGTGATATTTTATCAACTAATCTGTATTTTGCAATTCTTTAATTCTCCCCAAAATAATTTTTTAATTAAAACAGTGCGAGACTAAGAGTAAAAAATAATTAGAAAGATCGGTATGATTGATCAGACTAGAGATAATGCTCCTCCAAACGTCGGCTACAAATAGAGCCATGTGTTTCATCTAAATAGAAGAGACACAATGAATTAGAACCTGGAAAGCTACTCATACAATCTGCTAACTGTTGGTATGACCTTTGATTAAATATTATTCAAGTCTCTTCTCATCAATGTAGATATACTGATTGCTTGCTTTTAAAATCAGCAAAATGATGCTCTGAAAAAACTTCTTTGTTGCCAATTCAAAAAATTGTGTTAAAAGTACATTTTAAAAATGAACCTTAGTGCCTTCAGATTAACGAGTCTTGTGCTTCCCTAGAGAACATCTGAGGTAGGCATTCCTTTTGTTTATCTGGTACTTTGGTTTTTTAGCAGCTGGTGGGGATAGGGGATGAGAAAGAAGTAAAGAAATAGAGCCTGCTCCTATCCAGTTTTATAAGTGATAGCATCATTTATAATTTTCCAGGTTTGAATTGGTAGCTCCTGTGGGGAAGGAAATTTCTCTGAGCTCTAATTCTCTCCTTAGATCCGCACATGTAATTGTATCTTTCCTGTGCCTTGTTCCTATTTGTCTTCTCATTCATCTTCTCTGGTGAGATGACAATTCTGTCAGTACCACTTCCAAATTCTAATTTTCCCCGTCACAGTTTCTCATCTTGCTGACCACGGTCAAACAGCAGAGAAGGAGACTGAGTTGTTTGGGGAAGATATTCTAGGTAAAGACCAAACCGAAGCTAAAATCCTACAGGATAATTTTCTAAATTAGGCTTGCTTCAGAGTTCCGTCTGCCACTTCTTTTGTGAAGTTAGCTCATTTAATAACTCTCAGAGGTGTCTATGCCTCAAATGCAAAAACCACAATCTGAAAATGTGGGCTGTCTCTGAAATAGGAATCCACGAAATCCACTTATGATGATGGAAAGTGACATGTATTTTTATTTGTTGCAAGACTTTAAAGCTTTTAGTTAAGAAAAAGCATCTAGTTAATAACAATATGCTAAATTATAGATCTGATCCCTATTCTTACCACTCCCTTTTCTCCCCTTCCAAAATAACTTTTTCATTATAACATTTCAAATATAACATTTACAAATGGTTATTGAAAAAAAATTTGGAAACAACAGAGTTGTTTATTTCATATTAGTACTATCTTATGTTGTTTTGGATAATCAAGCTATTATAGTAAAAATAGCCTTTCAAACAGACCTGGAATTAAAAATAGCCCTTCAAACAGACCTGGAATTGAATCTTAATTCTGCCACTCCCTAGCTGTGATTATGGACAAAGTGCTTAAACTCCCTAAAATTCACTTCTGTGGCTGAAAATTGAGACTAGTCATATCTACCTCATGCAATGAGAGTTAGCTATAATGTGTTCTCAACACATAGTAGATAATCAATTAATGGCAATAACAATACTAGTAGACTTTGTAAGTTTAAGAATTTAAGTTTAAACTTTCTTTACAGCTTTTTTTATTGCTTAGGCATTTCAATCTTGCTCTTGACACATCTGCGCTATGCATTAGTTTGTAAGACGAGAGTCTCAAAATTACCCAGGGCGGGGTGGGGGGGTGCCGGGCATATCTCCTATCAGTGAAGCCCCACACCATTGGTGACTGCTTGATACATACCCACTGCTACTGACATTGGCTGCAGAGTTAGTAGTACCCGTCAGATATTGCTCATTGATTCTTCTCTTCCTATATGCAAAAATCCATGTTTATGTATCAGAGCCCTCTTTAACATCATTGGTGTTCAGAGGAGCCTGAATCTGCAAAAGCTATCTCTACTAATGAAAGATCTTTCTGGTGTTTCAGTTTGTGTGGTGTTGATGGAAGCACCTCTTGCTCCTGGGTTCTCAATCATAGCTGCAAACAGGGACAATCCGAGAACCTTTTAAAAATACTGATGCCTGGTTCCCACCACCTTCAGGGACTCTGACTAAACTGACCTGGAGTGAGGCTCAGCTCTACTTCACTTCCTCTGGAACTTCTGCCCTTCAGATGCCATTGAAACTGTTACTGACCCCATTTGGCATTATTAGGAGCTCATGTGCACTTTACAAGTTGGTTGTTTTATCTTCTTTTTCATGTTCTCATCATCACATTTAATCTAACATAGTTCCTCATATAACTTTTTCATCAATGATTATTTTTTCTTCTGTATAAACAAGAAATTTCACTGGGGAGCTAAGTGTTATTGTGCAGTGGGTTTGTATTTCCTAAGTCCCTGACCTGGGTCCAACATTTTATTTCATTTAATCTTCACAATCATCTTGGAAGGCTGGTGCCAACAGCCTCTCAGGACACAGAAGCTAGCTCACTCACCTCTATTATATAGCCAGTAAGAGCCCAGATTCAAGTTCAGATTGTTCTGATTTCAAAACACTTATTCTGCACTCACATTGGGCCACAAAAGCAGAAGCTAAAGAGGGGTGGGACGTGGCATGGGGTAGAGAACACATTTGAGAGTGAAAATCAGCGTCAAGCAGTAGGGAGGGGTGAGGTATATGGCAACTAGAAAATCACTGCCCCAACTATAACATTCAGATGCAAAATGCTTCAACACTCAGGTCAACAAGACACGTCCAGATATGCATCAAATTTGGTTTATAAGCCACCAACTTTTTTTTTCATGGCTTTTTTCAGTTTATTGAATGAAGGCATTAAAACTAGTTCAAAGCCGGGGCCTCCCTGGTGGCGCAGCGGTTAAGCGCTGCGCTGTGGAGCAGTCGGCAGCGGCGACACCAGTTCGACGCCCGGCCAGGGAGAATCCCACATGGTGCAGCAGACCTCTCCTGCCTCGCCCGCTGCTCCCCTCAGCAGTGTATTTCTGATCTGCCTGTTCTGCTCCCCACTCTGTCTCTGGTGAACCCTCTCGCCGCCCCATGCCTCTGGCCTGTGCCCCAGCTTGTATGCATAAAAAATAAATCTTTAAAAAAAAAAAAAATAGTTCAAAGCCAACCCCATATGGTTACATTATACAAGCTGTGTGGTCTTCAAATTTGCAACAAGAAACAGAAGGGAAATTCTAGTCATTGCAAGGAAATCCTCACTTAAGCTTTAGTGAGCCAAAGTACTCATCCTAGCCAGTCCAGTCTCTACAAAGAACTGGCTTGTGTTCTTGAGTTGGTCACCCTGTAACTGAATTATCTCTCCATCTTCTGGATGCTCAATTAGAGTACCATTGCCAGCAAATTTCTTCTTAAACACCTGCTCTAGTTTCTTTTTATCAGAATCTTTTGAGGGTCTTCCTGCTATTCCTCTGTTGAATTCTTATATGGATGTAACCTTCAGTGCCAGCAGGAAGCACATCATCCCTTACTTGCATCATCAAAGGGGTCAAGAAAATAAAGCTTCTTGGGACCTCCCTGGTGGCGCAGCGGTTGGGCGCTACGCTGTGGAGCTGTTGGCGGCGCGTGATACGAGTTCGATGCCCAGCTGGGGAGAATCCCACATGGTGCGGCAGACCTCTCCTGCCTCGCCTGCTGCTCCCCTCAGCAGTGTATTTCTGATCTGCCTGTTCTGCTCCCCACTCTGCCTCTGGTGATCCCTCTCGCCGCCCCACGCCTCTGGCCTGTACCCCAGCTTGAGAAAAAAAAAGAAAAGAAAATAGAGCTTCTGGATAGCAGACATGTGTCATGATTCCTTTTCATTGGTGGAAATGGCCTGCAGACAGGAGGTGGGGTAGTGCTGGGAAGCAAGGGGGCTAGAGGAGGGTGCTGTTGAGACCTTCGTGGCTACTCAGTGACTGGGCCAGCCAACAGCTTTTTTTTTTTTAACTACCTTTCATGTACTTTCTTATTCTTTCCTCTACTTTCTTGGTCATATGGAGACCTTTCTTTTCCTTTTTAAAAAATATTTATTTATTTATGCATACAAGAACTGGGGTGCAGGCCAGACGAGTGGGGTGGTAAGAGAATTCACCAGAGACAGAGTGGGGAGCAGAACAGGCAGATCTACTGACTTACACTGCTGAGGGGAGCAGCAGGCGAGGCAAGAAAGGTCTGCTGTGCCATGTGGGAATCTCCCTGGTGGTGGGGGATTGAACTCATGCTGCAGCAGCAGGCGGTGGACAGCCTCACAGGCTGAGACTCAACCCATTGTGCCACTAGGGAGGCCCAAGCTTTTTTTTTCCAACTATGAAAAATACCAGAGTCATATGATATCTGTCTGCAACCACATAAAAGAGGCAGAGCATGAGTGGGATTATTGAGACACATGAGTGAAGTAAATGGAGGGGAGTTCTAATCTGGGATTTTTGATAGATCTTCCTATGGGAGCTGCTCAGGGGACCGACTGCCATGAAGTGGCAAGTGCTGCCCCAGGAGAACAGGGCATTGATCTGAATACAGATGGCAGCACACCTAAGGAGAAGTGAATGAAAGGACAATTTTATTAAACATTTACGAGTCTAGTATATGCCACGCTCTGAGCTGGCTACTGAGGGAGCCATGGTAATGCTCATGGAGGCTGCAAGCTTAGCTCAACCAACACACGCTAAGAAGTTTATATACATTGTTCATTTGACCTTTGTCATAACCTTGAGAAGCAGGTGCCATTAACCCCAACTGAAAGATAAGAATGTTGAGACTTAGAGAGACGAGACTGAGAAAGTTGTTCAAGGGTACAAGATAACAAGTGACAGGACTTTAACTGGGAATTAAAGTCTGTGCTCTTACTGACTGTGCCAATATCCTCCCTCTGTGGGGACACCAGCTCAGACTCCTGAGTCATCACTCAGCACATCTGTCCCAGCCCTGGTGTCATAGTGCTCAAGGTCTAGGCCATTGCATTCTCCAGGCCTTACTGAGAAAGAACAATCTGAGAAACCCCACTGGTAACTTGGTTCTGTCCAGACAGGTAACATGGGAACCATTTGCAAATTGGCTTAAATTTTTCATTCTGCTGTGTCTAAATCAGGCTGTGATACAGAAGTAGTTCTAAGTGTAAGCACTGCACAGCTTTTCTCAATTCACGTATGACTTTGAGGTCAGCATTACACCGAAATGTCAAGAAGAAAAAGTATTGAAAGGCAACCTTGCAGTCTGAGGAGGCCATGGAGGAAGAAGTTAAGAGATCTGAGTTTAAATCTTGATTCTGCTGTCTACTAGTTTTATGATGTTGCATTTCATTTCATTTCAGTGAGTTTATGTATCTGCATATGCCGAAATGGTGCTTACACATTGTTGCAGGGAAGCATGTTGGTGTGTGATAGGTGCTTAATAGGTGTTTGTGTTCCTTTCTTAATAGCATAATGCTAAAAGTGCCTTTAATGATCATAAATTGGAATCTTAAGACACAGGAATCGGTTAATAAACTTGATATAGCAGCAGCTTGTGAGATTCTCATTTTAAGTTCCACATTCATTTTATAAAAGAAAAAAATTTATTGCACTGGAGAAGAGGGAGGGATGAAAAAAAGTGAAATTGACAATTATTAAGCTCCTGGTACATGCCAGGATATGCTTGACCTTTCCGGATATTTTGTTTAATTCTCACAACAATCCTAATTTAAAATAATTTCACAAATGATGGATCCTAAGACTGAGAGGTTAAGAAAACTGCTTGAGTATCCAAGACTGGATTTGAACTCAAGTCCCCAGACTGCCTGAGCCCTTCCAGCAGGGACCATAAATTCTTTCCATTATTATAGAACACAAGTTTCTTCTTAGGAGACAGGAGGCGTGTAAATTTCCCACCTTCCATGTGTCTCTCTGAGGGCAGTACTTTGCTATCATCTGAATTAATAAGTGCTGTTCCAATAGAAATCCCTATGAACACATATTTCTAAAACTTCTGATGTATTCTCTCCACCTTCTAAAACTTGAAATTACTCCTGATGAAAATAAATTGACACTATATCTTTTTATATATATAGAAAAGTTCTCTGCGTTCATCACTGGTCCTCTTTGTAAGTTTCATGACTCTAAGTTTACAAACTTTTGCAGTCATTCTAGTTTCTTTGGGAAGACACACTCCTCTAGAAAGTTTATTGATATCACACCATTGAAATTCAGCCTCTCCAATTTCAAGATTTTTAGTTACTGGGTTTCACCAGGGAGCCTTACCTGGTTTGGTTTCCTTGGACTTTGCCCATGGAATTTGAATAGTTGATGTAGAAAGAAAAAAAAAAAGAGAGATGGGATAGGATTAGTAGAATTAAGCATTGTGTGGAGAATTGTGACTGAGCCCTTCAAGAGACCTTTGTCTGACTTACGCATTTAAGAATTCAAGCCTTGTTTTTCTTTCTCGGATATAATGACAGCATTGGGCCACAGATGTCACATGCTTTGCATGCGCTGCCTTGTCTTTTTGTGATTCTCCACATTGTAGAAGAAACGTTGTTTACAGAATTCAGATTACAATCAGCTTCCCAAAGAGTTACCTTCCAAGTGGGCAGAAACTGAGTACCCACATCTAAAAACTATAGCAGAGAATTTGACTAATTAAACACAAGTTTTTGTTCTCATCACAATAATTTACTGCAAGTTAATTGTTACACATTTAAATAGTTTGAATAAATGAATTAAAAGTCAGTTTTCAACTTCGTTCATCCAGTTCATTAGATGATTTCATTTTAGGAAATGAGGAAGTAGATGTGATTCATTGTGCAACAAATGAAGAATTTATTCATTTATGCAAGGAATCCTTATTGGCTTAGCTATATCTCTGGGCTAAAAGATGGAATGACTTGTTTCCCCACTGCCAAGGTCACCACTGGGCATACTGTGTGTGCTCATGCAGTGCAAATGCTGATGGTGAAACTAACTTAATGTAAAGATGCTGCTTTAAATCCAGGACAACCTTCATGCACCATAAGTAGAAAATTAAACATGATTCAAAATGCAAATGTAGTGGGAAAAAATCGACTCTTGTAGTGCTTTATTTTGCAAGTGGTTTGGTATAAGTTATATTGTTTGATTATTAAACAACAATCCCGATGTCAGTGTCATCCCCATTTTATAGATGAGAAAACTGAAGTTCAGAGGATATTAGTGCATGCTCTCAGTGACACAAGGCTTGTGAACAGTAGAGGCAGAATTGGAACCCCAGTCTCCAGGAGCCAAAATGGCATGCTCTTTCCAATGTATCCGCCATAATTAACATTAAAGGACAAAATAGGGAAAGATAGAAAGGTCAAGCGGAAGGCCGTGCCCTTTGGTTGTTCTATCACCCATCATCCCTCATCACAAGAGCCTTGCCTCCAGAGGATAAACTGAGCTGAGGCTTCTGGGAGGCTCTGTGAGAGGTGGGCGGAGTCCCTGCCTGTTGCCTTCACTGTGCATGCCCCAGGGAAGGCAGAAGCTTGGGAAGAAACCATCTGTCTCAGGGGCCTGGGCAGAGTGGGAGGACCTGAATCCACAAAGGCCAGTGGGGACAAGAAGCTGCAAAAGGGTGATTTTGTTAGTTGCCCTGAGAACTGGGGACCTTGGCACTGGGGAAAAGGGTACAGCGCTGGGACTCCCACCAAGCAGGCCAGGCGCAGCCATTTCCTCCCCCTTGTGCCCTCATTGCTCAGGCCACTGTAAACACATCCTGTTCCCAAACCACTGCCAGACACACCACATTCCCAGTGGCCCTCCCCAGGCGCCAGGTGCACAATGCTCTAAAACAATCAAAACATCAGTAGTAGCAGCCACAAAAAGGAGTCCTTGGAGGGAAAATGTGACCCTAGCTTTTTTGAAGCAGACAGAGAAGAGGGGGGTCACAATTATTTCTGGTCTGGCCACTTTCTGGGAGGATTCCATTGAGTAGGACATATATTTACAGCAAGAGTTTTAATTGGCAGATGTAAAAAGCAGAGTAAACCTTAGATCTGGATTTCCTTGCTCCTCTCACTCTTTTTGGAAGTAACTGATTAATAATCTTGATACTTCCAAAAGGAGAGATGCCCTATTCTTATAGCTAGCATGAGCTATCTCAGAAAGGTACACCATGTTTTTTTGTGTTTTGTTTTTTGTTTTTATATCTTGCCTAATTCCCCCTCTCTTTTCTTGCTTAGTATCCTGGTGAAGGACTTGAGGCCAAGGCTAAGTTCCAGGCTATGTTATTTACTAACTGATTTATGAGCCAATCACTTTTCTGATCATCAGTGTTTTCATTTGTAAAAAGGAGAAAACGCTCCCAACCTGATAGCGTGACTGTAAGAATTACTTGAATTACCGCACATTAAGTGCTTAACACAACACTATTTAGTGAAATAACCAGACACAAATGGACAATATTGAATGATTCCAGCTATGTGAGGTTCCTAGGGTAGTCAGAATCATAAAGTCAGAAGTGAGATTGGTGCTTGCCAGGGCTCAGAGGCAAGGAGAATGAGGAGTCACCTGCATTAATGGGTGTAGTGTCAGTTCTGCCGGGGGAGAACGTGGAGGTGGGTGGTGATGGAGGCCACACCTTGAATGTACTGAAGGCCTCAGAACCACACACTTTAAAAAGTAGCTCAAACAATACATTTTTCTGTTACAATATTTCATCCCAATAAAAATAAGTAAATAAAAATTTTAAACATTTACATTAGCTCTTGGCATACAGTAAATAATAAATACATGATACTTCAAATCCTGTGTCCCAACCTCAGCATAATTCTATCTTATGCCATTTGTCACACTGTATTTTGTCATTACCATTATACTTCAGTCTCCCTGAGAGCACAGGGCCATGGGTTTTATCTACCTTTGCAGTATCAGTGGTGTCTGGTATATAGTAGGCACTCATTAAATGTGAGACTGTGAGAAGCCTGCTCCCCCTCCTATCTTTTACATCTTAAAGCCTCTTACCATAGTAGTAGGAGGTCACTTATTTCTCTTGGGTGCTAAAAGATCATTATTTGGACTAAAATAATGAGCTCGCACTACTGTACAAATGAATTAGTGGCTTTAATCTTCAATAAATGAGGGGGAAAGTTCTCTAAATTGGGTCTCTGAGGATTAAATCTATGTTGTTCTTAAGGAGTTATGTCTTGCTCTAAAAATACAAGCAGAAAAAAATAAGGAGCATGAAGTGGCAGTTTACTTAGAGGTAAATTCATGCTGTACAGTTTATTTTATCTAAATAACTGGAACCCCATATGACTTATTCTACACACAGTGTCATTTCATAGAAGAGTGGTCAGAAGCAAAAGTCTTGAAAAATGTGTTAGATTGTTAAAGAAGTGTCCTGACCATGGTGACAGAGGGTGTCTCATAGCCCCTCAAACAGAAAGTCCCTCAAAAGCCTTGAATCCATCTCTTTCCTTCTCATTAACTTTGCCATCACAGTAACTGCTGGAACCAGTCTCTCCTTCCTCTCTCTCTCTGTCCATCCCCTTCCTTTGTGTTTAGTTCTCACCTATCTCTGCCTCATCCATACCCAAAGTGCAGACTCTTTAGACCTGAACACCCGCTATGGACACAGTCCCTGGGAAGCAAGCTCAGGGCCCCTGCAGTGACTACAAGTCTAAGCACGTGCTCCTTCCCTCTCCACAATCCCAATGAGTGAAACTGAATTCTGCTTCTTGAGAAATATAAAGCGATATGGACCTCCCTGATAGCCCAGGGGTTAAAGTCTCAGCACTATGAAGCTATCACCATCCACTGCAGCATGAGTTCCATCCCCAGCCAGGGAGCTGACCCACACAGCGCAGCAGACCTCTCCTGTCTCGCCCACTGCTCCCCTCAGCAGTGTATTTCAGTAGATCTGCCTGTTCTGCTCCCCACTCTGTCTCTGGTGAATCCTCTCACCCCCTGCACCTCTGACCTACACCCCAGTTCTTGTATGTATAAATAAATAAAATCTTTTTTTAAAAAAAGGAATGTAGAAGGATTCTACTGCCAAGCATTTCTGGGATGGATTCTGGAGAACTATTTGGCTATGATCAGACCATTTTTGTTTTATTTATCCACCCTCATTTTAGAGATAATAAGTTGATAGTAAATTATATGAATTCATTGTTTCTCTGGGTAAGAAAGTGGGTCCCACCTGTTTTCAGCCACGCAGCCTCACAGGAACTTGTCAGGGTGGCATGGTTACCCTAGACCTGCCTGGTCTCCCATGAAGGGCAGTTTGTGGTCCAGCCCAAACCTCATTATGGCTCATGAGCATTTTACTTCAGAAGCGCAACTGTGGGTGATGGAAGAAATTTAGGATGTGAATTGTCAGCTTAGGAATGTAGATTGTTTGCACTTTTAGAAATGAGGGACCTAATTTGCTGTATGTTCGAAGATTCATTTCTGACCCAAAATTCTCTGTGTCTGCAGTTACACAGAAAAGCACATGCTTCTAACCTAAGCCCCTACCTCTGCTTTTTCTTCTAGACTTCTTTTGAAGCTTTAACTTCCTAAGACCTAAATATTTCATTTTCTCTCTTCTGAACCCTCTAGATTATATTGCTTTAGTTCAAGGCTTTAAAGATGACCATCAACATAGATTACTGGATCCCACACCAGAGTTTCTGATTCAGTGGAGACTTTGCATTTTTTTTAAAGATTTATTTATTTATGCATACAAGCTGGGGTGTAGGCCAGAGGTGTGGGGCGAGAGGGTTCGCCAGAGACAGAGTGGGGAGCAGAACAGGCAGATCGACCTAAATACACTGCTGAGGGGAGCAGTGGGCAAGGCAGGAGAGGTCTGCTGTGCCATGTGGGAAGCTCCCCAGCCAGGCATTGAACTCATGCTGCAGCCGCCTCCCCGCAGCCTCCAACAGCTCCACAACACTGTGCTTAACACTTTGTGGTCTGCTCACATATTGGTACGTGTTTTTGTCACCAGTATCAGGTGGCCGCTCACGTATTAATATGTGTTCATCTAGTCTCTGGTTTTTCACGCCACGGTGGATTTATTTGGAACTATTAGGAGCTATTTCTTTGATCGTACTCAGTCTAGAAGCTTTACACATTGTTTTGGTGAAAGTGTAAGGTGTTTTATGAGAGATATTACAGTTTTTTTTAATATCCAGTAGTTCAGGAGTTGTGTGTGTTTTATTGAATGCTTATACCATTCATGCGGTGGCACA
>PVIJ01002030.1:36109-96708 GCA_004024925.1 Scalopus aquaticus | reverse complement strand
GCACACAAAGTGTTAACCCATTGCACCTCCAGGGAGGCCCAACTTTGCATTTCTAACAAGTTCTCTGTAGATGCCTGCTCTTCCTGCCTAGAGAGCACACTTTGAGAAGCACTGAACTGAGAATGTCCAGAAGACTTTACTGACCCTGACACTAGGGGGAGGGATTGATCCTATTTTTCAGAGCTGATATTCTGGTTCTTTTTTCAAGTATCTTTACTTAAAAGATTCCTGTCCAAAGGTCATTGCCCTAGAGCCTCCACCCTCATAAAAAGGTCACTAGGAAGCTTAATTTGCAGGACAAGTAAACTGAAATACAATTCTTAGGTGCTGTGAATTTCCCAGAGGAATCTGAATGGCACTGAGTGCTGAGGCCCGGTTCCAATAGCACAAAGAAGCTTTTTTTTCCCATCCTAGGCTGTTCACTAGACCAGGCCATTTGTCCAGGGCTCATGTTTTATGCTCCTGTGAATTAAACACGTCTGACAATTGCTGCATCAGAACATAACTTCTAATTCAGTTAGGGACTGTGCACTGAACTACAGGGGAGGTGTCAGACTGGGGCTTAATGTGTAAGACGGGCTAGCACTGGTCTCACAAGATACAGGGCGCTGCAGTTTCGGGTCCCAGAGCCTTTACAAGACGCAGCATGCTCTGCAAATCAGTTTCTGAAGTAGAACATTATCTCCCATAAATTTGAGACATTCAAAAAAAGGACTTTAGGGCCTCCCCGGTGGCGCAGCAGTTAAGCACTGTGCTGTGAAGCTGTCAGCAGCGCGACACGAGTTTGAGGCCCGTTTGAGGCCCGGCTGGGGAGATTCCCACATGGCACAGCAGACCTCTCCTGCCTCGCTCGCTGCTCCCCTCAGCAATGTGTTTCCGTCATCTGCCTGTTCTGCTCCCCACTCTGTCTCTGGTGAACCCTCGCACCACCCCACGCCTCTGGCCTGTACCCCAGCTTGTATGCATAAATAAATAAATCTTTATAAAAAATATATTATAAAAAAAAATGACTAGACTTTTCAGCCTATGCTTGCATGCCATCCTTGAGACATGTCTCCCTTGAAAACTCCCTTCTTCATGCAAAGTATTCACCTGTCCATGGTGTAGCAATCTGGTAGTTTCTACACAAGCTCTTACTTTGTACAGAAATGTTCATGAACCTTATAATGTCAATCCCAGTGGATACAGACAGTTTTATTAGGCACACTGTCTCCCTTACCCACCAAAGTGGGATGATGGTCTGAAGACTTAACTCATTAGGCTGATCTAATTATACAGATACCTCTTTTTGTATCTCCAGAGTAACCAGATTTGAAGGCCTTTTATGCAGATGCACAATTTTGGAGGGATTAGCAAATTAAATATTTTCTAACCCCTCATCTACCTGTTAGGAATAAGCAGGGCAGTTTCTCTAGCATCTGTGCCCCATTGGCCCCATTGAATATAATGAAAAGAAAGGTGGCAAGTTAGTCCACATTTTAACAGGTGAAAGGAAGGATTTCTTACCTGGATATCATGAACAGTTTAATCAATATGGACTGTTACTTGTGAGGGTTTTTCCTATTTTGTACAGGCACCGCTTCAGAGTTCCTCTTAAACATGTCATCTTCAGAGTCAGTCTTTATGATATTTGGTTAGCCTTCTGATGGCATGATTGCAGTGAGAATGGTGGAAGTGAAAGTGACATTGGGGTTGTTGGAGGTGTAGGAGGCAGTGGTGGTGATGGTGGTGGTGGAGGTAGTAGAAGAGGTGGTGAAAAGGGTGATGAAGGTAGCGAAAATAGTGGAGATGGCAGAGGTTGTGGCAGTGGTGGAGGTGACAGAGATGGAGATGGAGTGGTGGAAATAGAGATGGTAATAGTAGTAGAAGTTGTAGAGGTGGTGTTGGAAGAGACTGAGGCAGAGATGGTGGTGCTAGTGCTGCTGCTCTGCCTTGAGCATAGTCAAGAGGAAACAAGAACTGGTAGAAACTGGTCGATGCCACCTTGCTTTTTAAATGAAGAAATTGAAGACCAGAGAGGAAACAGCATTATCATTTCACACAAAGGAAGCCTTACCTTCATGCCTCCTTCTTGATTAAAATGCATAAAACTAGATGAATGTTGGACAACTCTGAGAAATGACGCCAATATTCTTGAATCAAGATTCCAGAGTCACCTCTGGAATCAAGTACTTGGAAACACTGAGGACATCCTGCTCCTCCCAAGCCAAAGGACTGAGCTGATTCCCACCTCATCTGGCTCTACACATCTTATGGCCACTACAAAGCTACCCCAAAATGTACATTCTATGCAACTAGGTCTTGCAGCTAAAGCTGATGACTATGTCAAAGGAGAAAATCAAATTAAGGGGATTAATTTTTATAGGATGTCTACTGGAAAGGAAGCCAGGTTGAAAAATTGTAAGTGCTTGCAGACAAAACTGTCAAGTGCTTAGCATCCTACAGAATTTTTTTTAAAGATTTATTTATTTATGCATACAAGCTGGGGTGCAGGCCAGAAGTGTAGGACGGTGAGAGGGTTCACCAGAGATAGAGTGGAGAGCAAATCAGGCAGATCTACTGAAATACACTGCTGAGGGGAGCAGCGGGCGAGTCAGGAGAGGTCTGTGTCACGTGGGAATCTGCACGGCCTGGCATCGAACTCACGCCACAGCTGCCGACAGCTCCACAGTGCTGCCCTTAAACCGCTGCACTACCAGGGAGGCCCAACATCCTATAGATTTTTAAAATTAACTTTTTCTTTTGGAATAGTTTTAGACACACAGAAAACTACAAAAATATACAGTCTCTTATACCCTGCTAAAGTTAGCATCTTCCATCTTTATAGTATGTTTGTCACAACTAGTGAACCAACATTGGTTCTTTGATATGTTACTATTAACTAGAACAAAATTCACACTTTGAATTTCATTAGTATTTCCCTAAATATAAAACAATTTTTACTATTGCAAAAGTAAAATTTGAAATTTTTACTTTTGCAACATGGTAAGTGGTAACAATTCTATTGCAACATCACACAAGATTGCTTGCAGCTCTCTGAGGGTAGAGTCTACTTTTATATATTTGTTTATGTTTCTTTTACACCTTATATATATTTGGGGCACAGCATAAACATGTGCTGACTGATTAGATGACTGTAATATCCCACTGCTTCCATTTCAGTCTCCAATTGTGCACCAATCTCATTCAGTCCAGTTTTATACACCTGGAACATAACTGAGTAACTAGGGAAATGCATGCTGTCAGACAAGCTGTCAAGTATATTCCACTTACTTTTATTTTCATAAAGCCTAGCCAGTGATGTAGAGAGTGCTTGTGGCCATGAGTAAGGGTTAAGTCTTTCAAGGCAATCTCAGAAAGAGCACAGAGAAAAAGGTTGGTAGGTCACGAGCCCTATAATTCCCTTTTCATCCTGATCCATATCCTTGGTGACTAGACTTTCAGCCAGACACATGACACCCTGTTCCTTCTTCTGTCAAGGACGTCTATATATTACTGTGTCCAGTCCTCCTAGGAAAGACCTAATTCCTTGGTAGTCAAACTTCCTTTGCAAATTGAAGGTTTTCCTGAAAATTAACAGAGAAAAATTAGGTTACCTGGAAGGACAAAAAAGGGAAAATCATTAGACCCAAGGCTTAAATTAGAAACTAAAAGTAGCTCCTTCTGAGTCAATAATAATAGCTACCATTTCCTGAATGCCAAGCTCTGTTGATGACCTCATTTTATCTTTTAAGACCACAAGAGGTAGGTTCTCTCTTACACAGACAAATTTCTCCCTCTCCTTCCTGCTCCACATGTGCAAAGGAGTAGATGAATTTGTCTGAAATGTATAGCATCTTTCATCTGGAAAGATGGAGAAGTACTATGCCAGTGTGTGAACCTGACTCCAGAAAGCTCTGAGTAATGGCAGGAGAAAAACATATCAGCAGTCAGGTAATATTTGACCCAACCTTACCACCCTCACTACTCTATTCCCTTCTCTATCATTCATTCATTCATTTTATCTCTGTCTCCCTCCTCACTTTTCCTTGCCACCCCCAACAGATATACACACAGTTGTAACTGTGCTGCTATCACAGTTTTCAAAATAAGCCATATTGCTTACTTTAAACTTTAATAGTGAAAGGATCAGTAAGTTTTTTTAAGGTTAATTTCCTCTTATTATGTTCATAGTAGAAAAAAAAGAACAAAAAAATACATACAGGTTCAAAGTAGAAATTAAAAATGACCCTTGATCACATGCCAAAGATAGACATTACTATTATTTGGTTGTTATTTCTCCAAATCTTTTTTTCTATGCATGTATGGTTTTCCCTAGTCAAAATTACACCACATATACAGTTTGACTCTGCATATTTCACATAACAAGATGTACTATCATTCTCCCAGGTTAGAAATTCTTCAAAATATAATTTTTATGACTGCAATAGTATATTTAATATTTTAAGTTCGGGTGATGTTAATTGATCCTACAGCTCCCATGTCTACACACACACACAACCCTTTATTAAAAAAGAATTTTTGGGGCCTCCCTGGTGGCACAGCAGTTAAGCGCTGCACTACGCTGTGACGCTGTCGGCAGTGGCGACGCGAGTTCGATGCCGGGCCAGGAAGATTCACACATGGCACGGCAGACCTCTCCTGCCTTGCCCGCTGCTCCCTTCAGCAGTGTATTTTGGTGCATCTGCCTGTTCTGCTCCCCACTCTGTCTCTGGTGAACCCTCTCGCCGCCCCACGCCTCTGGCCTGTACCCCAGCTTGTATGCATAAATAAATAAATATTAAAAAAATAAAAATAAAAAAGAATTTTTGTATAACTAAATCACAGTTTTATGAGCTTGGTTTCGCTTCTGGGCTTGATCCATGGCCAGATTGCTTCTGCCAAAACCCAGTCTTTTGCTATCCAAAATGCTTTCAAATTGACGTCAGACTATTTGTAATGTGCAGGCACATAAACAAAATGGCACTTTAATTTACAAGATTGCACTAGTAAAAGATGCAATGTTTTTTTAAAAGCATATTAATTCAATCAAATGCTACTACATAAGTCAATCAGTACTTTAGGGATGGTAGTTCCCAAGCAATTAGGGTATTGGTATTAAGTCTTTTTGTGTACTCAGCAAAACCCACACAACCATAGTAGTTAGTAAATGGTCTTGGGACACAAAATGATATTAGATTCATAATAATATTTTTGGTTAAATAAAGTTTTGCTTGCTTTATGTTAGATCAATAGAATGGAGTGGAGAAAATAGATTTTGAGGTCAGATGCAACTGAATTCAAATTTTAAATGTGCCTTTCAGTAATTTCATGTTTAATAGGTAAGATGTTTAACCTCTGAGACTCAGAGACCTCATCCACTCAATAAGAATCATAGTCCCCACCTCCACTATTTCATCTGTGCTAAGGATTGAGACACTTTGTATGTTCATTGTTAAGAACAATGCGTAGTAGGTAACAGAGACTTCATAAATGCTATTCTCACTGCCTTTCTTTCTCCCTAAATAGCCTGGTTTACCCAACAAACATTTAGTTGAATTTCTGGTTCAGTGTACACATCCTTTCCAATCTATATGCATAGATGCTGCCATATCCGCTTGCACAAAAATGTGCTATATGTAAATGCAAATTTAACTCTATGCAAATACATATAGAATACTTCCAGAGTAGCAGCTATTCAGCTGCCTGAATTGTGTGCCAACCTGCTCAATCTGGAAAGGGTTGGTGCAGACTGGATGTGAAATCAAGCTGGCCAGGGCATCTGTTATGCTCATCAGTTGCCAGGCTGGATTTGGCAGATATGCCTGGCTGGTCTGGGAGGATATTCCCTTCTTTTGTGTGCCATTGGGTCCTTGTAAGTATTAGGGCAAACTTCCAGGGTAGAGAAATGCTCCTCTTCCATCAGACATGTTAGTATAGGCCAAGTATCAAAATTGATCAGATTGCAATCTAAAGCAATACTACAAAGGTTGTCCATCAGTACTACTGCCAGATAACTAGATATGCAGACTCAGAGGGTAGAGAGCTACTGAATCAGAAACTGGGATGGGACTCTGGTGCTCACAACAGTTTAAAGGGTATTATATCCATATCCAAAATGTAAAGTGCAGTGATAGCCATTTAACAAATGTTTTTTAAATATCTGCTACTCTCCCCTTCACTCACTGGACACCAGACAGGCAGGTCTCCTTGCTGTACCTTGAAACGGGATGAGGAAAGGTAAAAACTGCAGCACAATCCACTGGAACTGGTAATATTTATCAGTATGTTATCAATATTTCTAATGCCAACGTTCAGGCTATTTTCCAATTTCAGTTAAAATTTCATTTTGAAGTACTTGATTTTTAGTAATAGCTATTTCACTGGTGTTGCAATTCTTTTTCTCGAGAGAGGGAACTGTGTGTTTTTCCACTCCCCCCAGTCACTTTATCTGAGACAAGTACCTCAAAATGCCAACATCCACAGCATGGGCCAGTGCAGTGAGTGACAGCTCCTGCACAGGAGACACGATTGCACGGAGCAACTATGCAGCAGGTGGTTATCATCATTCCCATGACTGGCCGTAGGTTTCCTGGAAATGAGAGTCACACACAGTCCAGAACAGCAGTTACTGCTGGAAACAACAAAGATATGTATCGTTAAGAGGCTGGGGTCACAGACTATTTCATAAAAAAATGTCTTTAAGAGAAGCTAAGGACCTAAATGGAGCTGCAATTTGGAATTAAAAAATCAAGTAAAATTAGACTCGAAACCCTATCACATGTGGCTTTTGAAATGTATTTGCGTTACGTTTTCTCCTTAGAATATAAAGCAGAATTGGCAATACCGAAACATGCTTAACTTCATATTCCTTGCAATATATGAAGATAGATCTTTTGGAGTTTCTTTTCTTTCTAATTATAAAGCTTATACCTGCTCATGTATTACTCAAGCAAACATAAAGAGGGGAAAAAGGCAGCTCAAATTTACCATTTGAGGTAACCACCTCAACATTTGGGAGAATATTCTTACACATCCTCCTTATAATCACACACACACACACACACACACACACACACACACACACACACAATTTTATAAAAATATGTTCACACTATAGTGTAGCTGAGGTTCTGCATCCTATTTTTTCCCACCTCCTTATGTCCTAGAGATCTTTAGCTCTCAGTAAATGGAAGTATGATTTATATTTCTAATTACTATGTGAATTTGATGAATTATCACAACGTATAGATTTTAGGCTGTCTCCAGTTTTTCATAATTCTAAATAATATTGGGATCAACATTATTGTATAGACACATATTTGTGTTTTTTCTAATTTTATCATTATCAAAAATAACTCAAAGCAGAAATTTTGGTAAAAGACTGTGCACTTACAAGTTTGATTCCATCAGCAAACTGCCCTCCAAAAAGACTACACCAATTTCTCACCCACTGATGACGTGTAAATTCTTATTTCCCTATATTTTGGCCAAAACACTGTCACTCCTCTTTTATCTAACAGACAACTCAACAGATAGAACTATTTCTAGTTCTATCATACAAGTGAAATTAAAGAGGATTGTGTTTAGGAAACGTGAACTTAATTGAATATCTCAAGACCCCTCTGGTTAATATTTGAGTTACTTAGACTTTGCCAAATCCAAGAAATTTTTCATTGTAAGCTTGGAAACAATCTTTGAACCTCTTTAGGAGAAAAACACATAGCAAGTTTCTCTTTAAAAAAACAGATAAGAATTTAAATATATCAGAGCATACGGCTTCAGGCATCTTGTCATTTTTTAAGATATTTATAATCTTGAAAGAAGTATTTGGGGAAAAGTCATCCTTTCCAGTGCAATTCTATCATTATAAATAATTGCCAAATGTGATTTCAAATGCAGACTGGAGAAGAAATTGATAGAAAGCCTGAGCTCTGTTCTAAGTCTGCCACCAATTTACTTGGTGACCTTATAAAATTGGCTTCATCTTATAAGTCTCAGTTTCCTCCTCCATAAAATGAAAGGGGTTGAAAAGATGATCCTTGAGGTTTTTACAGCTTAAGTTGTGATGATGACCTGCATTCTAAGGTCAGAGCTACTCGGCCCTGGCACTAATTCAACTTTAGCTCCCCATTTTGAGCATGACAATATTGAGCATGACATAAGCCTAAATCTTAGTCAAATGCAAACAATCCATTTTTAATTTTGTGACATTTAATAATCTTTTTATTTTTTGCATGTGTACATATGTTTGTCTCTTTCCATTCATTCATCTCTCAAATATTATTGGTATCTACTGCCTTATGGGGTAGTGCTAGAAATATAAGAATGAACAAGATAAATATTTCCTCTCTCAAATACCTCAGTATGTAATGGGGAACTGGACAGATAAGCAAGCAGGTACCATCTAAAATAAAATTTGAATTTGTGCCTGAATAATACCATTTCTTTCTCAAAGTTCATATTTGTATGAGATGGCATTTCTCTCTCCCTCCATTTCACTACACAGATAAAAATGCTGAAAAGTTTGAGCATGTATAAAATGTCTTTTGGGGGGGGGTGTAAAAGGAAATCTAACTCTAGTTCTTTTAGAGTTAAATGAACCACTTTGAATGACAGATTCTAATGTTATCTCTCAATTTAACTGCTCAAATATAATTGTAAACAATCTGGAAAACATTTACCATATTTCAAACCCAAAGCTGGTTCTTTGGTCCTAATACGTTAGAGAAGGGCCAGTTATATGCAAGATCTGCCCACCAAGATATGGCGGGATGGGGGAGAGGGGGCTGAACCTGCCAGTAGGCAAAGCACCAAATCCCCAGCCACAACAAACTCCAGTTGCAGTCAACACTAACAGCCAGCTTCCTGGGTTCTGACAGGTGTGCAGAGACTGATGTGGAACCCACAGTGGGTGATACCAGCATCCCAGGAGGTTGACATTTGGCAACCAGGAAGCCATTCCACTCATAACAGGAGCACAACTACAAGTTTGGAATTCAGTCTGAACTTTTAACTGCTAGAAAGGAAATTAGAAACTGTCAAGGAAAAGATGCTTGTAAAAGCCAGTTAATGACAGAAAATAATGCTCTAGGAGAAATTCAGTTTTGTGAACTTGCCCTGTGGTTCTCAAACTTCAGCATGCAACAGAATCACCTGGAGGGCTTGTTGTAACTCAGGTTGCTGGACACCACTCCCAGAATGTCTGATCACTAGGTTTGGGTGCAGTCTAAGCTTTGCTTTTCTAAAAAGTCCATGTGATGCTGATGCTTCTGGTCCAAGCCTTGGACCACATTTTGAGAACCACCGACAGAACAGACCAAGAAGAATTCACTCAAGGTCAGAAATTCAAACAAGAAAAACCATAATTATTAAGTGGGGTCTCTGAAAGAAGTGGGGATTATAGAGCCTACAATTTTAGCTGTTGCAGTGTCCTGATCTGATGAAAAGTGAGGGTGATGGGGACAGCAAGGTGGGTGTCCACTGGGTACCTAGACAGAGCAACAAAGTGGGCACAGCAGGTTGACTGAAGCTAAAGATGTGACTGGTTCAAGAACAGATTCCATGCATTAGGCTTAGAGGTTACCCATCACCTCAGTGTGGGGCAACATGCTAACATGTGCTTGTCCTTCATATATACTTGCAGAGTAGTCCTGTATCTAAATTTTGCTCCAAAATATTACATCTAGGGTGGTTTTGTGGAGTATGATTAGAGCATGTGCACATAGGAAAGAGCAAGAAAGGTAACCACAGAACTAAAATCCAAAATTTTTTATTTCGTTTAAAAAACAGGTTTAACCCTTTGAATTTGCAAATGTTTAATAGCATTAAGCTCATTAAAAAACTGGAAATTTTACAAAGTTCAACATAATACAAGGTAGCACAAGAACTGAAAATAAATGCAAGATTCTTTACAGTTAACTCATCTCCTTTTTTAAACCAAACAATAAAGCTTATGTTATGAAATTTGAAAATATACGTAGAAAATTCCAGTGCATACAATACTCCCCTCATCCCCATTTCTTTAGATAGCAAAAGCCCTCAGGCTTCCACCCATCCAACAAATATTAATACCAGGAGCCCTGATTCTGGGCCACACACTGCTGGGCACTGTACAGATTCACAGAGTGACTTACCTTCTCTGAGCTTCATTTCCCCACTATCTTCTCCTTTTTTGTAAAATGAATTAAAGTGAGGAATTAACTCTTTCCATAATTAGATTTAAGCACTTGCTGGATTTTTCCACCACTAATTTTCCATACTTGAAACCATGACTCTGGCCAGAGCCAACTCTGGCTCTGCTGCCCCCTGCTGTCAGCCAGAGAAGTAGCCTGATTTGTGTTTAGGATGGTAGGGTTAGTTTAAAAAAAAAAATCAGGATTTCTGTGTATTTACTTCGCTCCTTTGTCATACACTGGAACAAGAAAATCCTCTTCAATAAATGATGCTGGGAAAATTGGACTGCAACATACAAAAGAATTAAATTAGACTATCTCATACCGTACACAAAAATCAACTCAAAATGGATAAAAGACTTGGAAGACCCGAAACCATAAATTTATAAAAGAAAACATAGGCAAAACACTCCCAGATGTAAACCTCAGAAACATATTTGAGGACTGATCTTCATCAACAAGGAAAACAAAGTAGAAATATAAACAACTGGGACTGCAGCAAACTATAAATCTTCTGTATAGCAAGAGAGACAGTAACCAAAATGAAGAGACACCCGACTGAATGGTAGACAATAATTGCGCACCATACATCTAACAAAGAACTAATATCAAAGATCTGCAAAGAGCTCATACAACTCAACAAAACAAAACAAAACAAGCAACTGAGTGAATAAAATAGATCAAAGAATTAAATAGCTACTTCCCCGAAGAAGAGATGCAGATGGCCAACAGACATAAGAAAAAAATGTTCATCACCACTTATCATCAGTGAAATGCAGATTAAAATCACCTCACACCTGTGAGAATGGCCCATATTAAAAAAGAAAAAAAAACAGGAAGAAAAAAAAGCAACAAGTACTGAGAGTGTGGAGAAAGGAACCTTCTTGCACTAATGGTGTGAAGGATAAGTCATTATTTTGTGAGTCCTACTAGCATGACCTATTTCCCTTTGGGATATAACTTAACAGAGTCAGAAATGGATGAATTACACTTGGACTCTCAATAACTCACACTAGTAAGAGAGAGAGCTGCTTACAGATTACGGTCATAAGGCTAAAAAGGAAGTAGTGCGCGGCTGTAGAAGAAAGGGACTTCGAGACTGGATCTTGGTGATTTTGCTGGAGTGAGTTTGCTTTTAATTATCTTCAACAAATAGTGGAGTTGATGCTCTCCTGGTTTTGTTCTCCATGTGATAAAACTGAATGAGTATAAGCCAATTCCAATCCTTTGCCCTCAATTCTTCTCTGTGGCATCAAAAGGCACTGCTGGGTTTTTACAAGAATCACTGAGTTTCAGACCTAACGGAAAGAACTTCGTGTTGCTGGGGATAACTGATGGCTGCTTGTAGGGATTGAAGTGCTTAAGAGTCATCCCATCCCAGAATCTGTTGCAAAGTACAGATTGCAATTTAGATAACAACTGTTTAAATGCCACTCCCTGCCCCCCTCCCCATTTTTTCTTAGTTGCTTTCAAAAGCCTCTCTACACACTGTTTCTGAAGCATGGTATGGGGGGGCAGAATGGGGGTGAGGGGGGCACTGCATATCTTTGTGAGGAGTTAGCCCTGCCTCCTCCCTCCCTCCACTTAGGAGAGGTCCTCTCTCCCAGACGCTGAGCCTTGAACAGACCAGGTTCCAAAAGGGGATAGTAGCAGGAGTCTCCCAGGTAGGTCACAATTAACAACTTTAAAAATGGCTATTCTGATTATAGTTGTAATTTAGTTCAGCAAATATTCTTGAACTTCTCTCTGCAATTAAGTAGACTTGAGAAACAGGAACAAGGAGCTGCCACCCAAAGGCCCACGGCTTGCTTTTAAGTGCAGGTGCATTGGTTTTATTCAGTGATTTATGAAGGAAAAGAAATTGTTGACTGAAACATTTTCCTCCCATCCAAACTGTTAATTAGCTTGCCAGCTACATGAGCACTGGCTACAACTGACACCTATTTCTGGAAAGATGAAGACCAACATCTTTGTCTTGGCTCACAAGGTCCAACCCAGAGCCTCATGAACTATCTTTGCTGAAATGCCTGTTTTGTTTGGGTTTTGAGTGTCCAATCTGTTGCAAATCAATGCTTTTATAAATACCATAAAGATTAATGACTCAAAAAGACAAAATGGAAATGCAAGCCCAAACTTTTTTATTATTAGATTTAACAAACATAAAATTATTTTGTCAAATAGCTAAAGAAAAATCTAAATGCTTGCTTTCCATTTCTATACTTATTGCAGGATGGTAGCAAACAGTTCACAGTTTACACATCACACTGAGTCACACAGTCTAGCCCCTGCCTACCTCTCCCTGTCTCTGGGGGCAGCCACACTGGCCTGGCTCCCCTCCTTACACTGACAAGACTGTTCCCTCTGCCCAGAATTCTCCCAAACCCTCTGACTCTAACCTAAGAACTAGAACCACCATTCAATCTCAAGTCCTTATCTCTGTCTATCCTGACATCTTATATTTGGACAGGGCCCCTGTTCTGTGTTCTCATGGCACCTGGCACCTCCCCATCGCTCTTATCAGCGTTTAGAAGAACGTGACCCCTCACGAAGCAGAGTACTGTCACCAGACTCCTTCACCAAGAATCCTAAGTGCCTAGCACTAGGCCATACTACACATTCAATAATTACCTGTTCAATTAATAGGCAATTAAAATATAACTTGAGTTCAGAGAATTCATTATCCCATTTTAAAAAGGAGAAAACTGAACTATAGAGAATTTAAGCAATTTGCCCAAAATTGCCAAAGATATATATTTAAAAATAAAACCCAGATCTGCCAACTTCCACACCACTGCTTTTTTATGACACATACTAAAATGGGACATTACACAGACATTATGAAAGCTGTTTTGGATGATAGCATTTCTGTGAGTTGAAGCCTAGTTTTCAATATTATCCCATTTACAAAACTATCCAAAAAGTTTGTTCAGTTAAACAAAATGTTATTTTATAATCCATCTATTCATTCCACAGATATTTACAGAACACTTACCATGTGCCAGGCACTACGCTAAGTGCTATAGGTGTAGCAGCAAATGAGAGACCCCAAGCTCTGCAGAGCAATACCAGTTTAGTGGGAGAGAGAGCAGAAAAGAAAATTACCCAAACAGGTGATAAGTCCCATGAACAAGACAGGCACAAGATAGAGAGAGTGATGGAGGTAAAATTTTCGATAATGTGATCTTGAGGCCTCTCTGAGGAGATGACCCTTGAGTTGAGACTAAACATTGAAAGGAGCCACAGGGGTCAGGTGGAAGGCAAGGCCTTGCCTGGGAACAATCTAGCTCTGTCCCAAGACCAGCAAGTGTGCCTGGCATGGTGCATGGGCAGGAGGGTCTGACTCAAGGTTGGTGAGTGGGCGGGGCCTGGCGGTTGGCTGATATGATCTGATTGGCCATTTTCAAAGACCCTTCTGGATACTGAGGAGAAGACTTTGAGGGTGGGGACAGGTGGGAGCAGGACCTCAAGTAGGGGGCTAGTTCAGCCATCCAGGTGAGAGCAAGGTGACAGCACTGGTGGCTTTATTTTGAAGTTGAAGTTGACAGGTGCAGAGAGATGCTGGAAGTGAGAGAAAGAGAGAACTTGGGATCATTGCCAAGTTTTTTTCAACTTAGTGAACACTGGTCTCCAAAACAGGAATGTTGGCAGACTTATGAGAAACATTTGGAGGATAGGGATTGGTTTGAAATCCAGAGTCAGGCTACATGTGGAGTAAATGACTTGAAGTATAGGCCTCAGTGAGAAAGTAATTTTCTTTATGACCCATCAGAAAACTCATAATGCTGACATTTTTCTTTAATAATCTTTCCTGTGCTTATATTTTGTGCTATAATTTAATTATTATGTAAGAGATTTGGCCAGAATATTAGATAGAATAATAAAGTTCAGCAATCGAAACATTAACACTCACTAGAGTATTGTTACCTAATTTTTGTTTACTTCTGTCCTACCTAAAATCAAGGTAGGCCTCCCTGGTGGCGCAGCGGTTGAGCACTGCGCTGTGGAGCTGTCTGGCAGCGCTCGAAGCGAGTTCGACGCCCAGCCCGGGAGAGTCCCACATGGTGCGGCAGACCTCTCCTGCCTCGCCCGCTGCTCCCCTCAGCAGTGTATTTCTGATCTGCCTGCTCTGCTCCCCACTCTGTCTCTGGTGAACCTTCTTGCCACCCCACGCCTCTGGCCTGTACCCCAGCTTGTATGTATAAATAAATAAATCTTAAAAAAATAAAATCAAGGTAAATTTCCTAAACTTACTGATAGTGTATTAATATTGCTCCTTGAAAACATGTAGCAGTATGTTCAAGTTTATTTATTGTAGCCGTTATTATACTAACAAAAAATAGGAAATAATCTAAATAATCATTAATAAGATACTAGATATGTAGACTAAGATATACCCTTACAAACTGAGTATTTTGCAAATTTCATGGAAATGAAATTCTCTATGTACAGATAGAGAAAAACTTGTAAGGTATATTAAGTGGTAAAAGCAAAGTACAGAATAATTGATATAGAATATTACCTCTTATCATTAAAAACACAGGCAAAGAAGGATCTCTGTTTGCTTGTTCACCCATAAAGAAACTGGAAGAATACATTAAAAAGCTCATCACGTGGTTACTTATGGATGGGGCACTGGGGATGGTGGATGGTTTAGAGAAATGAAAAATAGGGTGTGAGGAAGATTTTCCACTGGATACATTTTTGTATTTTTGAGCCTTATCTTTTCAAAAATTTAAATTAAAAAAAAAAACACTGGACAGAATTCAAAGATTTACTACTACTACTATTGTTATTGTTGGTATTGTTGTTATTATTATTATTATTAAAAACACACCACCACCAATGAAAATTTTTTTAAGCAAGGCACTTCCTCTGACCTCTGAGCATCCTCCCTGGGGAAGAGGAAGGTGATTTCTGATGTGAACTCTTCCCTCTACAGAACTTCAAATCCTCATCTATCAGATTCTGCACATAGCCTTCCAAAGAGTCAGAATGTCTGGCTACTAAAATGCAAGTGATAAATAAGTCATCCTATCATATTTATTTGATTGTTATCTTCTTACTGTTCCAAACAGTGCTTTACAGCCCTATTTCTTCATCCAGTTATTCAGCATCTTGTGAGCACCTCTAAGTGCAGTGTACTGCACTGCACCCTAAAACATAAAAGACAAAAATTGATTTAATGTTTTATTGATCCTTTCAATATAGAGTATAAGGTGGCAAAGAAATGCCGGGAGTATTGCTATGGTGCTAAGAGATTAAATTCTGGCCTGCAAGTGCACAGTTCTTAATAAGAACAGGATCTGCGTTTGCCAGTTGGGTCCAGGAAGCAAAATCCACTTGTTTCCAATTCCTTTCTCAGTGGTAATAAGGGTCAGGTTTTAATTTGGGGGAGTTAGGAGAGCTCGAATCTCTTCATACATTGTGTGTAGTGGGGAGAAATATCAAGGTGAAACGGGAGGCGCGGGAGTGAAATGATTCACCAGAGACAGAGTGAAGAACAGAAAAGGTGAATTTATTGAAATACCCTTCAAGGAGCAGGGATGAGACAGGAGAGGTCTGTACAGGAACTTGGAGCTCCTTTTCGTAACCTGTTTTTGTGGGCTCCTTATGATTCGGGGAGTCCGTCTCTGCTGGTTGCTATCTGCTGGGACATCAAGTTTAGTGGATCTTCCACACGGGAGGTGTCCTGCCTGGTTGTTTGCTCTATTTCGGCACATTCCTGGGAATATTCCATGGCCCCCTACAGGTCTTGTGGACCCATGGCCAGGTTCCCACGGCAATTCTATCAGTTTCCCTTCCATGTCTGTTTTGTGTCTCCCAGCATTGTTCGGCTGAACAAAAAGCAGAGACTAAGTTTTAATTTTATTAAATGATACCTCAACAGTGCATACTTGTCTACCTTCATAAGACTCTGAAGTACATACATCATTTCAGTTTTACACATAGATTTGAAATCATTCATTCACTCATTTATTCATTCCCAAGACATTGACCCCATCCCAGGAGAAAAGACAAAACAGTAGGAGCTGAAGGAGGTATGAGGATGCCTCAGATTTGAGTTTTATCTTAAGAAAATGACCTCTGTTGAGGAGTAATGGCAGGCTTATAAATAACTATAGTACATGGCAGAAATGACAGTTGCCTGAGGAGAGGGTCAAAGAAAGAGTTCTAAAGAGGTCATTATCATTTGAGCTGCAAGGCAAAGAGGAAGACTTATCTGGGAGTCCCAGGCAGAGATCACCCTGATACGGCCCCGGGCAGACTTACGCCAAATAAAACTGAAAACCTTTATTAATCTGAAATTTTACTTAAAATGTGAAAAACTCCTAGTCAGAGAGGCTTCTATACCTAATGCTCTCAATGTGGCGGCCAGAGGACATCTCTTGATTATGTATCATAGTTTGACTATTTCTGTCTCTAAAATACTTTGACACTTCTGATGCCTGAGTAGGCTTTGATATTCCCTACCTGCTTCAACTTGATGACGCCTAATTAGAAATAAATATAGCTCCATTTTGTTCTGCAAGTAAGCAAGGTAAATAACCCCATTAGTCCAGTCACATAAAAAACAGCTAAAATGCCATTAAAAATAACAGCTAATACTTTTTAAATACTTACTGTGGTTTTAGATTATTTTATTTACTTTTTTATTGAAGTAATATTGGTTTATAGCACTGTATATGATTTAGAGGTACAGGATCACCCCCTTCAAGTGTATATTACCATACTACTCCATGGTCCATTGTGACCTCTCCCCACTTTGCTCTCCCTCCTTCCTCTCCTTCTCTGGTAGCCTCAGTTCTAAAATCAGATTTCTAGAGTGTGTTCCTTGTTTAGTTTTATCTGATCCTTTGTTGTTGTTTTTTTCTCTACATTCCACATATTAGTGACGCCATCCAGTAGTTGTCTTTCTCCTTCTGACTGTGCTTTCTTTTCAAGTTCTGCTTCTTTTACATCAAACTTACAACTTCAACATTATTATTACTGTGCCCATTGTACAGATAAGGAAACAGAGGCTTAAAGGGATGGTTCTCTCTAGTCCCACAGCTTCTAAGTGGTAAAAGTAGAGATTGAATCCAGATCTGTTTTATTCCAAATCCATGATCTTATTCACTATGCCAGTGGTTTTAAACTTAAGCATGCATCAAAACTATATACATGACTTATTAAAACACAGTTTAATCGTTCCACCTATAGAATTTTTTATTCAGAGGGTTGAGAATGGGGTCCATGAATTTGCATTTCTAGCAAGTTCTCAAGTGCCACTGATGCTGCTGAGGCTAGTGCTGCATTTTGAGAACCTTCTGCCAATGGTGATGTCCCCAATGTTCTACAGAGGAAGTGAACCAATCTCATTGGGTAAATATTTATGCCAATTCTTCCTTTATGAAATAATCAAGAATTTACTTGGAGTCTTTAAATAGACTATCTCACACAGAATTTAAAGCAAATAGCCAATATATTAAATATTCTTATTAAATCATTCATTTCTTATGAAATAAATGTGGAATTCTTTTTTATTAAGGGCAAGGGTGATTTCCTACATAAATTATGAAGATTTTTAAATTAGTTGAATGAATAGCATTATCACCCATTTATAATTGTTTCAGTGAATATGTTGTCCTTCAAGCAGAGGTATGCTAGAAATCAACATAGGGAAGCTCTCAAATTCTCCAGGCAGTCCTGGACAATCAAGAGAAGGAATTATTTTCGTTGTACATCCAAATGAAGAAGTATTTGTCGTCTATCTCCTAATTGTCTCTTCCAATCATACCCTATGTTTCTCCTGTTGGCAGTTAGCATTTAATATTTTGTAATATTGCTCATCCCTTCTAAATTGTAAGGTTCACATCTGCGCATGCTGTTTCCTATCTCCCTGCCTCATTCATGGCCTGGCAATATTTGTTGACTGGCTGACTTAGTGCTCTATAATCTATCACCTTACAGGCAAAAATATCATAATCACAACAAATCTGCCTGGCTAGCTCCAGAAAGAACTTATTTTACAGAATATGGAGTGTGTACTTGCATATTGTAGGGAGCAGAAGAGGAACAATTGTGAGCTCTCCTTAAAACTGAAGCAACATGTTTCCATTCCCCATTCCTAAGCCTCTTCCTGATGCACTGCTCTACTTTGCCTTCTTCCTATTAAATGATTTCTGGGATAGGATATAAAGAAAACACATATTGCTTGAGGAAAGCTACAGTTTAATGAGGCAAAAAGTGAAAAACATTCTACGAATCCAATCCAGCTGTGTGGATATTTCCTGCCAAAAGGTGTAGGAGTTAGAGTAGCAGAGGATGTGCATGAATATGAAAGTGAATAGATGTCTGGAAGCCCAGATGAATTGCAAGCTATATCAGGAAGAACCAGCAACTGTATTTTCATTGTCGTGTGCCAGATGACACAGCAGCCTTCCCTACCCTGTACCCCTGGGGGGATTGCTGAATGATCCCTCTCGCTCAGATCACGTGTCTCTCCATTCTCACTGTGATGATACTGGGTGAGTTGCAAAATACTGGAAGAATCATCTTAGAGGTAGGAGGCAGGGGGAGATATTATAAACGTAAGATGGATTCCAAGCACATGATTGAACAGAATACATTTGTAACTTAATTCACATATGAATTGCAGCATCAGAGATGTTATCAGAATGCCAGTCTCAGGTCCCTTGGCCAATAAAAGGAAATAGAGTTTAAGGAGAAAGAAAGTAGTTTCATTTATTGACAAATTGAGGAAGGCAACAGACTACCCTCCAAAAGATGACCATCTCGCTCTTTGGCAGAGTACAGGGATATTTATCCAGAGTTACAGGGAGGGAAGGGGGGAGTGGGCAGGGATCAGCATGTCTATCCTTGCAACACAAGCCTCTGGAGGTTTTGTTTGACACCAGCTTGCTCTCCTCATCACTTAGTGGCGAGCAATTAAGATGTTCGCGGAGGGAGGGAAGGAAAAGGGCACAAAATGGAATAGAAAAGAACACAAGGGACCATGGAGATGGATCACGGGTGAATTGGTGGTGGGCTACCCAAGGGGAATGCAAAATGTAAAAGACATAAATAACAATAAAAATATATATTTAAAAAAAAAAGATGTTAATGTCCTAATGATACTCTTTTCCCTCAGAACGTAAGAAAACAAAGTTTGTTAAGCATAGAGGGTAAATAAAGAAAATAGGAGAGCTTATCTGGTGGTACAGAAAGAGACACATGTTCATTGTTGCTGGATCAGAGAGATGAGTACCAGTTGTGGATCCTGAGACTTCATTCTGCAATGCCCTTAAAGCTCATATTCAATGGTTGTGTTTTTGGATTGGTTCTAGAGTAAATGCTATTGGCCAATGTGGAAAGGTACAGTGAGAAACAGCCCAATAGAATGTATTCATTTTCTTGTCTCCCTTAAATATTTTTTTGGTGTATGATATTAACCAGTGCCCTCTCTTCAGGTAGCTTTCTCTAGGAGGAGAGACTTCTTAGGAGAACTGCACATGTCCTGAGCAATTCATTAGTTTCCCATTCTAGAAACCAGAAACTATATGTAAGTGATTAGGATTCAGTTTTCCTAGTTAGTGTATTAAGAAAATAAAACTCATGGAAATTCATTTTTGTACTAGACTTACTTTCAACTGTATTATGCTGGTCCTGTCTTCTCGATTCTGTACATACATATTATGTCTTTTTTCTATCTCATTGATTTGTGAAAGCTAACTCATATTTACTTATATAACAAGGTTCAAATAAATTCACTAGGTACTTTCTGAGCACCTACTCAGTGTCAAGAACTCTCCTAGGTGAAGAGGACTTCATAATGAACAAAACAGATATGGCTTCTCTCTATACTCATAGAATTTAAGTTTGTGAAGGCATGAAAAATTCGTTGAGGTATGTCTGCAGAACAGACACATATTCTCCCAATGACCTCGGGGAAATCACTTAACCTCTTTGAACATGTCTCCTTGTTATTAAACTTGGGCAGAACAATACCTTTACTTTGTATTATTTTTGTGAGGATAAAATTAAATCAAACAGATAATGTATACCTAGCACATAAAAGATTCTCCATTAATGCCTTTCCCTTTTCATAGGTTTTAAGTGCTTCTGATTTAAACTCTGCTTCATACAAATGGATGTTTCAGTCCCTATGTTAAGTATCTAAAGAAAATGGATACTTAAATGCAAATTTTGATTTATAAAAGATCAAACCTGACTAAAATCAAAAGGTGATTAAGAGAAGAATAGGGTAGTTTAAGTGAGTATCCATCTGATTAAAAGAGTGATGACAGGCTCCCTGGAGGGGGCAGGCTCCCCCCCCATAAGAATTGGCCTCTGGCAGCTCTTTGGCCTCCTGTGACTATGCAAGCATCTTTTTACAAACCTTTTCCTTTTGCAAAGCAGCAGCACCAGATCTGCTCCCTAGTGTTACAGTGCACCCCAATAATCATGAGGCAGAGGAGTGGTCAGACAAAGGCCTTTATTAATACTCAGTCATACCCACGGCCGGCTCGAAGCCCCATCCACAGAATATCAATGCTGAGGACTGCACCAGCGGCCAGCTCAAGGCCCCATCTGCAGAAGTGCAGCCCTGAAGTAGGGGTCAGTAGGGGTTTTATACCTGTGCCCCTCCCCGTTCTCACAGTATAGCTACTAATGTCATAAAAGGCAAGCAAGCTAGCTATGTTACAGAAGCAGAGCAGAGCGGTTATGCCACGTAGCCAGAGACTGGGTTTTATCTGGGGCTAGGGAGGTGTTTACTTTGAAGAGAATGACCTTGCATAAACGGCTGGGTAGAAGGCATGTCTGTCTTCTTGCTGACCCAGGCTGCCTTGGAGTGGGGCTGAGGGTCTGCACTACCTTATACACTGTAACACTAGACTGCCCACCTGTCTATGCATGTGCCTGTTCTCTGTATTCCTTCCTCCTTTTCCTAATAAACCTACCCTTTAAAAATGTAAAAAAAAAAAAAAAAGAAAAGAAAAATCTTGCAGCTGCATCTTTCCTATCCACTCTCATTTCCCCCAGAAGCAGGAAGCCATGAAGGGCAATTCCTTTTATTTTTTCAGATGGACTTTTTAGCAGCTCTCTCTCTGGAGCACTAAGGCAAGCACTTCTAACATTTAACTATTTAAAGGAAGCTGTGTTGCTGTTTTATTTCAAAATAAAGTTGAGTAAAATCACCTGCTAAGCTTCATCACCCTTCATCCCGAATATGATGCACAGATGTCCCCGCCATGAACCTTGGCTCAAGGCACAGCCTCTACTCACCTGATGGCAGCGGAGCCTATTTGCAGACAAGTCCCCCAAGAGGAAATAAACATTCTCCTAAATGTTGACCCAGCAACTGTTCCGTGTGAGCAGAGTGGAGCCTGAGTTCCAAGTGTGATTCAAGGGTACCTGTGAAGGGTCCCCATAAACATCAGACTAAATTAGACTTAGATCCCCTAACAAGTGTTTCTAGCAGGGAAAGGTTTTACAAGCCTAAAACACAATCACACTTTGGCTCATATATCAAGTGCCCAGTTCGCTATAGCAGCAGGAAGAGCTTCATCTTAGGGTGAATCAAAAGAGTATTCAAATCCCACCACTCCCTTTGTTACCAACCTCCTGATACCGGAATTTCAGGTTTTCAAGTCTAGTCTTCCAGCCAGGAATGGGCCCCAGGCTACAGGGGCAGCTGAATCCCAGCCACTAGACTCCCATGGGTTGGTGTCACAAGAAGCCACAGCAGGAACTTCACTGACACTCAGGCAAGCAAGCGAAAGGAGGCACATTTGTTTAGAGAAAGAAAAAGTTGATTAGAGAGAAAAGGAACAGAAATAAAGTGGGATTCCCAGGCTGGTGGAACCAGGCCAGGGAGGGGCAAGGAAGCCGAAGTAGAGTCTTTTTTTAGGGAATATAGACCTTCTTTCCCTGACTATTCTTTGTGATTGGTTAGTTCTTGGTGGTCCCATTCACTGTCTTAGTCGCTGTGCCGGAGATAAGTCTCTGTGTCCTAGGTCTCTGTGTCCTAGTCTGGAATGTTCTGTTATCCCTAGTGCTGTGGTGCTTGATTAGTTCCCTTTGGAATTCATTGCCCTTATCTTTGGATCCTCCCTTATTCCTCTTGTTGCCCTTATCTCAGAAGCAACTCTCCAGGAGTCCCTGCCTGCTCTGTCCTTGAAGCTACCTGATTATAACTTGCCCTATTTCTCAGTCCCTTCCCCTGGGGATTAAAAACCAATGACCTAATAGACAGATTGAATAAAGCGGAACAATTGATCTTTATTTCAAGACCTGACAATGGAAGAAGGGGGAACTCATATTTGCAAATTCCTTTCCTCCCCATTTTGGAGTGAGGTGAGATTAATAAGGTTTTGGGGTTTTTCCCTGTTTCTTATGTTGTGGATAGAAGTAAGTCATGCACGTGCTTTCCCATTACATGCTTATAAATAGTCATATGTCTTATTATAAGGTTAGGTCTTCATCTCTGGGCATACTTTCTAGTATTTATCAGGAAGCGTAGGTGGCCCTTAGGTTACTCCACTCACTCTTTTTCCGAGAGGGTGCTAATTTGGGACCAGTTATGTGTAGTTTCAGTGGTTCAGCCATCAACATTCCCTTTCAGACAAAAAAAAAAAAAACATAGCTGGATATAGATAAAGCTTCCTTACATGATGTGGCTACACTTTTAGCGTTATTAAAGGAAGTATTAGCAACTATTTTGCTGGAGTGTTTTAAGGATTCTATTTGATCTTCAATATAAAGAGTGTCGAAGTATCTTATTATTTCCCCAAACTTGCCTTTCCCTTTGTGTTCATAACTGAGGTGTATGCAAAACAGCCCAGGACTATAGACACGAAGCCCCTAGAGTGGCAAATGAGATGGTACTTGGGGTGGTTCTTGATTATATCATAGAATCTGTGGAACGTACTTCCAAACCTATGGCTGGACTTTAGCTGGCCTGAAATGTAGAGTATGAGGATGCGGAAAACACTCTTGAACGTTTTCATTCCCTTGGATATCCCTTTTCTTTTCTCCTGTATGGCTGTCTCATGAAAACACACACATCTACACCAGGTGCAGCACAGTGCTTCTATCATTTTAAAATGGTGATTACTTTTGCACTGCCCAAGAGGAGTGAGGAAAGCATAAGGAGCAAGGGAGAATGAAAAGGAAACTAATTTCTATCAAAGGCCCATGATGTCCACTCCCTTTGCTGGATTATTTACTAAACACTGAGTCTAGCATCATTATTCTCAATTTAAGAGAGAACAGAGAAACACAGGAAGACAGCTTCACCCAAAGTTACACTCCTGTCAGTGGGAGTGCTAGTATTTAAATTATAGACTTTCTGTTTCTTGGTCCAGAAGACAGTAGACACTTCAAGGACACTCATAGCTGCTGTGCTATGGTGCCTCCAAGGCATTGCACATAAGGTGCAGTAGAGAAGAAAGAATATGGGCTTGGAGGTCAAACATGCCTGTGCCGAAACCATGGCTCTCAGCTTACCCACCAGCTGTGTGATCTGTAAAAAAATAAGAATGTATTCACTTTTGGCTACTTGGAAACCATATGCTTTTGTCCACAGAAGATAGGAACTGCAAAGGAATTTCCAAAGTAACACTGAGTAGAATCTAGTGGTAGTATGAGGTTTGGCTAAATGTGAGGTCCTGAGGTATTAGGCAGGTTCTGCTTTTAATCACAGTTCTAACAAGTGACAATAAAGCAGAAAGTTCAAAGCAATGACCCCGAGACCACTCTGGGCTCTGACACCAGCTCTTCACACATAACTCTTATTTTTTCTGTAAGATGATGATAATAAGCATATACAACTCAAAGAGCTGTTGTGATCTTAATATATTGAAATACGTGCAAAGTATTTAGCACAGTACCTGGTACGTTTTAGGTGCTTGTAAGTGATTGATGTTACTACTGGTTTTGTTGTACTATTGGATGAAATTGGGATCAAGGTGGAGAGAAATTGCCTTTAAATAAGTTGAACCAATTTAATTTTTTTTTCCCGTAATTTTGATGTATTTGCTGCTTTGTTTGGCTAATGCCTCCAGATGTTTTCTTCTTTTAACATGGACTGAAACCCTGAGAATAGACTGTCTTCCATAAGACGATACCCTGAAATCTGTGCCACCATGGATATGGTGGAATAAAAATTAAAAGGGGGGATTGTAGCAGGGTGGTCCCCAGGAGAAAGGATGTGTCCCAGTTTCTCTGTCCCACACAAGGTAGGGTGGAATTGAGCAGGATATAAGAAGCTGAGAAGGGACACACACAGAGAGGACACACACGGAGGAGACACAGACAGAAGACAGGAGGAGACGGAAGAAGGCTGGAAAGCTAGAAGAGGCCCAAGGAGCAGAGAGACTTGTAAAGAAGCTGCACTGGCCTGGACTGATTGAAATAGATGTGGGTGAGAGACACGTAGGGAAGTTAACGATGGCTATGTTGATTTTGGTTTTGATTTTGCTCTGTTCCTCTCGGAATTGTCTGGCTGTTTCTGACCCTTTTGTGTGGGTCCCTGCCAAAAGCTGTTCTAGACTAGTGGCAGGCTTTCAAGACTTGCTTTGGGCCAATCCCGTTTGGGTGGACTTGTACTCACGAGGAGTTGGTTAGCATTGGGTGCTTGACTTAGAAAATATATTCCTTTTCTTCTCTGTCTTTTCTAATTGTATTAAAGTTTCTCTTTCCACAAAAGGTCCTATATGTTTTCTATTGATGCAGCGGATGGCAGAACCCATTTAGAACAGGGCAGGTTTAGGGTTTCGGGGTGCCCCTCTCCCTGCCCTGTAATACTGCTACTGCAATTTCGAGGTTCCTGTTTGGGGGCAAGTTATTCTCTCTCAGCTTCAAGTACCTCTTCTCTAAAATGAGGCTAAAACAACATCCCCATCAAAGAGGTGTCTGTAAGAATTCAGTTGGAAACTGTGACATGCTTAATATCATCTTGGTCGTGACTTTCATTTGCTTGATGCTCCGGTGCTCGTCTCTCCTTGGAATCATGACGCCCTCCAAATGAGTTTACAACTTTTATGTGTCCCCTTAGAAATAGAAATTGTTGTGCTCACTGTCACATATCAAGTAAAGAGCTGTTTTATTCTTGGAGGCTTCGCAGGGAAGAGTGTGTAACACAAGGTCATCTTCTCCAGGGGTAACACCGTCCCTGTGCCTCATTCATTCTTATATTACTCAGTAATATATATATCATATATAAGTATACTTATACTTATAAGTATACTTATATATATACTTATATATAAGTAATATATTACTTATATTAATAATATAATAATAATTATATTATTTAATTTATAACAATTAAAATTGTTTAACTCAGAAAGTCAGAAAATGCTCCCCACCTTCCTCTAGGCAGAACACATAATCACTGTATTTCCACCAAAAACATCACTGCAATTTTCTAGTTTTTCCAATAATCTTCAAATTTTGAGTCACTTTCCTCTTAGCTCTCAGTATTAAGTTAATTTGTGTTAGTGTTGGTTTCAATATCACTGAAAGTGGATGTGCTCGTCCTTCCTTAAGTCATCTTTGATTAATGGTATAGTTCCTTCTCTTTTATTTTACTTAACCTCTATGTCAGCAGGATAGCCCTAAATCTTAAGATCAAGATAAGATTGATTCAAAGCAGACCGGCACTGGGAAATTCAGCACCTCCATCCCAGCATGACTTCATAAGATTTCTGCAAATTTGGCTTCTCTGGCTCTGAATTCCTGCTTCTGCTTTATCAAGGTGTTTGTGGATTTTTAAAAATGTATTCTGCAAATATTTGCATATCTACTCTGTGACAGGCACAGTTCTGGTCTCTATACATTGCACTAAGCAAAACATAAAAGTCACTTGTCTGTTTTCCTTCTTTCATACCTTGTTCATACCAATGTGGAACTTAATTCCATGCCTCAATTGCAAACAAAAAGACTGCATCTTACACAAAAGTGTTACAGGGCAGAGAGAGGGACACCCCAGAACCCCCAAACCTGCCCTGTTCTGCCATTCGCTGCATCAATACAAAACATATAGGACCTTTTGTGGAAAGAAACTTTAATACAATTAGAAAAGACAGAGAAGACGAAGAGCAAAACCAAAACCAAAATCAACATAGCCATCGTTAACTTCCCCATGGGTCTCTCACCCACATCTCTTTCAATCAGTCCAGGCCAGTGCAGCTTCTTTTCAAGTCTCTCGGCTCCTTCGGCCTCTTCTTGTTAAAAGTATGTTACGGGTCCAATTATGACTGAGGCATAATTTGATGCAATCAGCAAAGCGGTGATTTATTGCTAGCTCGAGCTAGGGTCCAAATCAGCCCAGTATACCGACACAGCGGTCCTGTGGGCAAAATGAGGACCCCGAGTACAGAACTGGGTCAGCTTATAAAGGCAATGGAATTCAGCAAGTCCTAGGGAACTTGGCAAGACATCAAGGATGAGGGGGTCATGGAGCAGATGGTCTGTGCTGTTATCTTTAGGAGTTCCTGGGATCCTCGCCCTAGGCAGGGGGAGTTCTATCTCAAGGTTGCTGGCCTTGAGACTTTTTACGGCTACTGGCAGCCTGGTGCCTTGCTGCCACTAATGTTCGTTTTAACCTTTGTCAGTGGCCAAACATTCTGAACAGTTTTTAGCATTCTTACTTTTACATTCTGGCTTTCCATCCTTCTTCCGTCTCCTCCTTTCTTCTGTCTGTGTGTTCTGTCTCCTCTGTGTGTGTCCTGTCTCTCTTCTCCAGCTTCTTATATCCTGCTCAGTTCCACCCTACCTTGGGTGGGACAGGGAAACTGGGACACACCCTTTTTCCTGGGGACTACGCTGTTACAAAAGGTATTTGTGTCTCAAGAGGCATCACTGACAGGGTTGGGGATAAAAAAGGGGAGTGAGGAATTGAGGTATTTTCACGGTAAGAATGACATGAATTTTCACAGTAGAAACCTTCACAAAATTTAAACTAAAAACCAATTAATGAGTAAAATTCAGCAGCACTAATTAAGAGAACTAAGTAGATAATAATTCTATAATAAAGGAAAGTAAGTTAAATTTATACCAAAAAAAGTCATTCACTTTCTTTGTTTATTGGGACACAGTTTGTCTAATTGTAACTGAAACCACTGTTAGTAAAATATTCACATTCAAGAAATGCATTTATATTTCCAATTAAATCTTCTCGGGAAGGCAAACAACTTCATTTCCACTTTTCAAAGAAAGGTCAGAATAATTCTAAGCCTACTTTAGGTAAAAGTTAGTCAGAAAAATTTCTGGATTTTATAAATCTTGATAACATTAATATAGATTGTTTTACAGTATTTTTTTTACTGGAATTTGAAATCTTTTAAAAACACATTTGCAATATGTTTGCAAGGTGCAAAGAAACATTTTTTGTAGGTGAAATAAGGCTAGAAAATGTATTCTACTTTGTTACGCTCTTAAATAAATTAACCATGATAAACTGAAGTACAATATAAATATCTGGGTATGACAGAGCATATATGTTATAGCTAAAAACAAATGTGATCTATTATGGACTAAGGTGGGGAAAAGCATGTCTTTGAAATAACTTATCTTTCTGTAACCTAGATGGTAATATTGGGGGTAAATCATTATTTAAGTGTAAGAAATTATGAAGAAGTCGCTGTGTTTTTAAATATCACGAGGTTTTTTTTAATTAACTAGAATATGCAAGGGCATTTGGATCTTCTGATTAATTAAAATGTTTTATGAAACCAAGATTGATTAAAAGGGGAAAGAAATTATCTTTTTTTAGAAGCAAATCTTTCTAAAATGCATTGATGCTTCATTCTACATTATTCAGTACAATGTATTGTACTTAATTCTTTCTTTGAAAAGTAGGGATATTACAGGCCTCAGGGCATATTTCCTTAGTGAATTGTTCTCAAATGTAGTTATCACAGATGAGCTGAAAATATACTTACTGTGGGACATAACTCAGAATCTTTAGAATTCTTCAGATGTGTTTATTTGCTTTTAAATTATTTTCTTCTGAACGGTTTTTCTGGGATAACTAATTTTGGACACAGGTTCATTTGGTTTTTGTTTCACTGTATCTGAGCAGATTATAAGAGGCTAGAAGAAAATAATATGATATTATTAATGAATGGGGAAAAGGGGAGTAATTGTAAATTTTTAAACAAATAAATGTTGATAGGTTTAACCATTTTGAACTTTCTTCAATTTAGTATTTATAGGGATAGGTTACATGGAAAATCTAAGACCCTTATACTTTCTGGGAACCTTTCAAAGTTTAATAATATTTCACATATGGGCCTCCCCGGTGGCGCAGCGGTGGTGCAGCGGTTGGGCGCTGCGCTGTGGAGCTGTCGGCTGGGGAGGATCCCACATGGTGCGGCGGACCTCTCCTGCCTCACCCGCTGCTCCCCTCAGCAGTGTACTTCTGATCTGCCTGTTCTGCTCCCCACTCTGTCTCTGGTTAACCCTCTCGCCGCCCCATGCCTCTGGCCTGTACCCCAGCTTGTATGTATAAATAAAATAAAATCTTAAAAAAAAAAAAACCTGTAGAGCCAATGACGTGCCCAATTTCATTTAAAAAAAAAATTCGCATATGTTGATATGGGAACAAGGATCTTAAGTTGAATTAATTTTTTTTCTGTATATATATAACATCTATCTGGAATTAACATCAATTTCAATCTGTTTAATGAAATATCTTTGTCTTATAGATGCTTGTATCTTGGAACCTAAAAGAGCATAATGCATTATTTAGTAGTTTGAAATGAGTTCAGACCAAATCTCTTTTAAATGTTAATTTAATTTCTTTTGAAATATATATCTGAGAGTTAGATGGAAGAATTTGCAGGGGATAGCAGAGAATCCATTTTTAGGGGACTGAGAAAAACTTCCTCAGCAACTTAAAATTAATATGATCAAATTACTCTGGAGTCTACTTACTATGATTTTGGACATATTTTCAGTGTAGGAAATATCAGCAATCTGCTTAAAGCAAAGTGTAGAAATGACCCAGGACCACTGCAGATTGAGTGGTTTGCCAAACTGTCCTCATCCTTCAGAATTAGGAACACAATATGAGTGTGTTACTTATTTCTAATTCATAAAACTAGTGAAGTTATTAATAAAAATATATACTTTGGAATTGCTGGAAATGTCTAACAATCCTCAGGTACTTTATGTTGAATCCTTTCCTAGATTTTAAGAGTTGAAGGTCACCTTTTTTATTGTGGTTATGTAAGTTTGCTGAATGGGTTTCCTAATATGGCTATATATTTGTCAATCCTGGAGCACATGAAACAGTTTGTGAATACATTAGCAACCTTATGGTACCTTAGAGTTTTGCAACTGCTATTCCAATGGGCCAGATGCAGCCCTGTCTTGGATTTCTATTGTTAGGAGAAATCCATTACCTTTTCCATTTCATTATAGTGTAGCATTATCAAATTACTCTTTCAAAACTATAAATAGTTCTTTGAGATACTATAGACTTCCAAATATATGTGGAAAATAATTTACTCAGATAATGGGATTTTTCTGATTTATAGAGCATATTATGTGCTCACTCTGACATATATTTCTCTCTGATCATCACAAAAACCCTGCTAAGTCAGAGAGGCAGTTATTAGTACTGTTGTCACTCTTCAGATTAAAGACCACTAAATTCTCTGCCAAAGGTCACACAAGAATAGAGAGTATTATTTCTGGGTCTCAAACCCTGGGTTTCTTTTTTTTTTTTTTAAAGATTTGTTTATGCATACAAGCTGGGGTACAGGCCAGAGGCGTGGGGCTGCAACAGGGTTCACCAGAGACAGAGTGGGTATAACAAGGGGAGCAAAACAGGCAGATCAAGGGAAATTCACTGCTGAGGGGAGCAGTGGGTGAGGCAGGAGAGGTCTGCTGCACCATGTGGGAATCTCCCTGGCCCGGCATCAAACGCATATCACTGCTGCCCATAGCTCCATCGCGCAGCGCTTAACCCCTATGCCACCAGGGAGGCCCCCCGGATTTCTAACTCTATACGTCATGTTCTACTAACACAAGCTCCACCTCACTAGCCTCAGTAACCACATGTATATAAATCCACATTACCTCACAGACTGGGTTAGACTTAGCCAAGACAGCTTAGAGTTGATTGATAGACAAGTGAAATAATACACAAGAAAAGGCAGAAATTTGACAAATGTTTCCTTCCCCTTCTGGTTTTTCAGTTGAAAGAGAACCTCCCAAAAAGGAAATGTAATACAGAGAGTAGGACTTGAGGCGAGGCATGTCCAGTCACTAGCTTCAACCAGCTAGAATGGCGTCCAACCTGACCTCCTAGTCCAGCTTGTCACTTTCGTGGAGGTCAATCCAAGCCATGGGAAGGGGTTATTTTTTAATAAACACTGAAATGATAACTTGAAAAGCAAATCCCATACAACTATTGATATTTATAAGTGTCCTACATTTGGAATTAATCAGGACTGTGATTCTAGCCAGAAAGTTGAACTAAAAAATAAAATAAACTGATATATCATCTGCATAACAATGGAAATATGAGTACAGATTTATGGAGATTAAAAAGAGGGAAACTAGCTTTATTTAAGACCTTCAGATATTACTATCTTAATGCTGGCATTAAGATCACGAGCCCTTTTTCTCCAAAAGTGCAGGTCTTGAAAACTACTTTTATTAAGTGATTGATACAACTTGATATTTTTCCACCAGCTATATTTAAACAAAATTACATCATTGCATCATCTTTTCTAAATTCATCTCCACAAAAACTTGCCTTAAACTTCCAGATTACTTTTGCTACATTAGCCATACCATGTGTTTATGTTTAATTTACTTTCACAATAAATTTCAGTATAGTAAAACAAACAAAGAAAAAAAAACCCTTCAGACATTACAGCGATCCTAATTCATTTATAGTCCCTGTGAACAGGTCCCCCCTTGATGGCTCAGGGTTAAAGTCTCAGCACTATCAAGCTATCGCCAGCCTCTGCAGCAATAGTTCAATCCCCAGCCAAGGAGCTAACCCACATGGCACAGCAGACCTCTCTTGTCTTGCCTACTGCTCCGCTCAGTGCATTTCAGTAGATCTGTCTGTTCTGCTCCCCACTCTATCTCTGTCTCCCCTTCCCTTCCCCCACCTCTGGCCTAACCCCAGTTCTTGTATGTATAAATAAATAAAATAAAAAATAAATAAATTGGCATCTCTGGTGAAGCAACGGGTTAAGCGCAGTGCTGTGGAGCAGTCAGCTGCTGCGGCACGAGTTCGATGCCCAGCCAGGGAGATTCCCACATGGCGCAGTGGACCTCTCCTGCCTCGTCCAGTGCTCCCCTCAGCAGTGTGTTTGGTTGGTCTGCCTGTTCTGCTCCCCACTCTGTCTCTGGTGAACCCTCTCACACCCCACACCTCTGGTCTGCACCCCAGCTTGTATGCATAAATAAATAAATCTTTAAATAAATAAATAAATAAATAGATAAAGTTCCCATGGACATCATCTCAAGGTGATGTCTTCATACAGAACAGTACAGACAATATCGAAGTCAGAGACAAGCTCTAAACCCTATAGATATATTAGCAAAAATTATTGAAGATTAAAAATAAAAATTACCTATGTTACATGACTGTCCAATTATTCTACTTTTATATGTGTATCAATTATATATGTGCATATACCTGTATGGAGAAAGAAATATGTAACTGATGTATACATTAACTAACTGAAGTCTCTAACATGCATATAATTTAATAACCTTTTAGTTGGGAATAAATAACTTCCTAGATCATTCAGATTTTGAAATTGAAAAAAATCAGTTTTTCCGGAAGACTCTTCTTTTAGGACATTACAAACTATAATTTGAGAGCATGTGGCTAAAGCATCATTTCCCTTTGAGAATCCCCTGCTCATCTTGGCACTGGCCAGCTACTCCAGACACAATCTTCATTTCCATTTCTTTTGGGCAATTATCCCTGAAAAGTAGGTGATGGTCCTTGACAAGATTAGCCTCCTAGTGGCCAATTGTGGCCACCTGTATTAGGAATTCCTAGTTTCCAATATCTATGAAGTCCTGATCATCCTAGAAATCACTAAAGGAAGTAACCAAGAAGGCTTAAAACAACCCTGTTACTGAATTTTCTTTGGGTTTTTGTAAATAGTTTACTGAAGTATAAAAGACAACATTGTAATATTACATAGTGGAGATTAGATACTGTATTAGTTTACTGATGCTCCCATAACGAAGTGCCACAAACAAGGTAGTTTAGACAATAGTAATTTATTTTCTTCTGGTTCTTGAGGCTGGATGTCTGAGATCAAGGTGTCAGTGCAATTGGCTTCTGGAGCCAATCTCCTTGGCTGTCTTCTCCCCATGTCCTGATATGGTCTTGCTCTATGTCCTAATTGCCACTTCTTATAAAGAGCGCATCATTTTGGATTAGGGCCCACCCCTGTGACCTCATTTTACTTAGTCTCTTTAATAAAGATTTTATCTGTAAATACCGCCACAACTAAAGGGCTGAGGGTTAGGCTTTAGCATATGAATTTGGGGGCACACGTCTCAGCCTGTAACAATGATTGATGCCAACTCATTAAAAACTTATTTCTCATTAGCTACTGGTGGCTACATTCAGCATTTCATTCTCACTTCTGATCCTTGCTTTCTGTGCCTTATTAGTCCATTTTGATTTAGATCATCCCAACCCTAGTCTTTGCTTGTTAGCTGCCAAAATTCACACTTCTTCTTCACTGCTCATTGATAAGACCTCTTACCCACCCTGTGATTTTTCTCTGCCTCTGTCGCTGTTATTGAAGTCCCTTTACTTTTTTCACATCATTTTTTCAGTTTTCCTGTTATCCCCTCTTATTATGTTTCCTGTGGTTTCTAACTCAAGTTCACAGCAGTGTTTTCTATAATAAATAAGAACTGGAAACAACCCACCTGTCTATCAGCGGTTGAATGGATGCATTTTGGTAAATTCAAGTGATGAAATATTGTGCAGTGGTGAGAATGTAAGAAGTACTGCTACTTAATCTATTAATGAATCTCAGAAACATAATATTGCATCTTTCCTCCTACCTCATAAGGACAATTAGGCTAAAGTCCATGGTAATCGCTCACAATCAATTAATGTTAATTGAGCAACTGTTGTGTGTCAGGGATTGTGAGTGTGATTTCATGGATACTATCTTATTAAAGTTTATGAAATAAAGACTGTATTTCTATCCTATTTTCAGGTAAGAAAGAGGCTTGGAGAAAAGAATTTATATTAAGCAGGACTGGGATTAAAACTCCTGTCTTCTGACTCCAGTCCCCATCTTGGTGCCAGCATGCGTGTGCCTAACCTTCTCAAACTGACTGTGGAAGCTGAACTGGTACCATTAGCTGGTAATTTCCTTGTCCATACCTGGCCACACACTGATAGGGGCTGACAGCTCCAAGGTCCCTGCATACTTTCCCTAACTCATCTTCATAAGGTGAAAAAGACTATTCATTCCCTTTCAAGGAACCAGAGGCATTAGGGAGGAGCCACACCACACATTGCCCATGACCCCTAGAGGACAATCAAGATAAACAGAGATGCCAGGGTCTGATCCAGAACTTTAGATTAGGAATTTCCAAAGCCTCAGCTTTTATCTCATTGCTGTTTCAGGAAAGTCAGGCAGATGGAATATCTTAGCTGTAGACTTTCTTGGCTAGTAGCTTGTGAATTCAACCTAGTTTTTGTAATTTACTTTTTCTAAGTTACAGCAACAAAACTGGGCCATTTGGTGACTGGGGAACAAGTTGGCAAAAAACACTTGTATCTGCTAGAAAATGCAGAAGAACACAAAAACTCTACCAGTCAGGCTCTAAAGCCACAATTCTTGTTCTTAAGTTAATAGATTTTGCCTGAAACATTCATAAAGGGGATAAATTCTAATTCACTAGTTAATAGTCCTCTTTTGGAATGAAAATGGATACAATGTAATTCTTAGGACATTGGGATAAATTTAATGTCTCTAATTAAATAATATGATAACAGTATACTTACATACTCTTTTCATTTGTTTAAAAAAGGAAGGGACTCAATCACTTTTCTCTAAGATAATAATAACCTTCAACATTCAAAGGCCTCCAATTTGGCAGGGAGATGAGATTCTTTCTTGAGAATTATCTTTTGACTTGGTATACATATTTTACTTGCTAGGGGCAAGAAGTTGGGACTGCAGCTAATCACCGGTAGGTGAAAGAATTGCACAGGCAATCATATAGTGCAAGGAAACTTCTTCATGGTCTTGGCTACATAGGAATTCTTCCCATTGTATTTACTTTGGAAAACTCTTCACAAAGATATGTGAAAGACAGAATCATAAAGACCAAATGTTTGTACCTGGCTCTTCCCAAGGAACCTTCAACGTTGTAAGAGAAACCAAGCTTCAACCCTTCAGCATCCTAAGATCCACACAGCTCACCAGTGTGGCTGCTTGCAAACACTTTAAAGCCAGACCTCAAGATCTCTTTTAATTCCTCCCAGGAAGACGCCATGTCTCATCAACCCCTGGGCCCAAAATACCATTGATCAGTGTAGTCTGGGCAACCACCCAAGTTACTGATGAGTGATTCCCATGATGCTTTACTTTCTCTTGACGGCTGGGGCGTCCATTCATGTGTGCGAGTAAGACAGAAGCAATCTGCAGTGTTTTTACTTAATGAGACATTTTTTGAAAAGAAAAAAATAATGACAAAGTAATCTCTGAACTGTGTGTTTTTTCAGTCATTTTCCTTTTTCTTTAAGGTAACCCTCCAAAAGTGTTTTGCAGATCATCTGAGATATTTAACAAGGAATTGAAAAAAAAGTAGGAACACTTGTTGATTGGATATTTCACGCAATCATGAAAGCCCTCTCAAAATACAAATGATGGGGCCTCCCTGGTGGCGCAGCAGGTTAAAGCGCTGTGCTGTGGAGCTGTCAGCAGCGGTGATGAGAGTTCGATGCCCTGCCAGGGAGATTCCCACATGGTGCAGCAGACCTCTCCTGCCTCACCCGCTGCTCCCCTCAGCAGTGTGTTTCCATAGATCTGCCTGTTCTGCTCCCCACTCTATCTCTGGTGAACCTCTCGCCGCCCCACGCCTCTGGCCTGTACTCCAGCTTGTATGCATAAATAAGTAAATCTTTAAAAAATATACAAATAACGAATTTGATACTTATCATTACAGAAAGAGAAATCTTAACATCTCATTCTACATTTACTTCTTAATGATCAAATCTGTATTATTTCTATCATCCTCAGTATAAAGACAAAGTCAGTAGGAAACAAATCTTTAAGCCAGACCACTGTAGGTGGCAAAAGTTGCTGGCAGGAGAACAAGGAAGCTCAACATTACGTTAATAGTTCCCAGGTAATTGAGTCACTTTAATTAAAGTATGTCTAATAGTAAAACTTCACTAGTTCAGAAGTGGTTACAGATGAAGGAGTACTGGGTGTTGTTACCTTGACCATTTGGCAAGAAAGTTTGCTAAGCAAACAAGGTAAATAAGCTTGTTGAGATAGGGAATATTTAACCTTCTCAAAAGATAAACAAATGGTAAATTGTGGAAAAATGGATCTTGTTAATTAAAGAGAAGTCTTATCTGTCCTTCAGAACAGATTTTAAGTATCTTTACTTGGCAACACTTTATTAATTTTAATAAATTTTTAAGATGCCTGAAACAATTTCCCTTCTTTAAATGTCTGATTAAGACTTTTTATCTTATTGATAATCACTTCCACTCAAAACTGGCTATCTTAGGTAATTTCAATATCTTCAATAATTTAGAAAACGTACCCAATACTTGTATTTATTGAGTAAACTTGAGTGTCTATTACTATACCAAATAATGGAAAATGGTTGAAAAGAAATAAATACAATTTTTGCTCATGAGGCATTTTCATTGGTGAGACACACAGTCAAAGAACATATTACAAAATGAAGGACTATAACAAGAAAAACACTTAATCTGCATGCACAACTCAGGAATTTGAGGTATTAAACTTTTCTGTTCCTTAAGTGACCCCTAATAACTGGAAAAAAGTGAGGAGCGCTGTGAAACCAATTTCTAAAAGTGAAAACAGAGGTCAACTCCACTTCTGAAAAGTGCTTCTTAATGGTCAGGAACATACCCTGAGGCAGAAGAGATGAGTTGTCTCACAGAGCAGTTATAGTTTAAGAGTCCATCATTTTTATACCTGGAGTTTTTTGACTGGGGACAGGATGCTCCAGGTTTTGGTGGGATGTTTTAAGAACTACAAGATGAAAGCTGCTGATTGGACATCCAATAAAATTTGTGAATACTGTTAGGAGAAGCTCCCTGTATCCTAACAAAGGGTGAGATCAGCACTATCAAGGGCCTATTAGGGTGGAAACAGCCACAATGCAGAGGGTGGGGCAAGCAGCCAACACTACAACGACATCCAGAAGAGACAGAGAGCAGCTCTAGGGACAATACCAAATCTGCAGGGACACCACACTGACAACTGGGAGGACACCAACCCACAGTTAACTTACAGTGGACACAGTCCATTGGGCCCTTGATACTTTGACCCATAAAAGTGTTTTAATATCTTTCTTAAAATCAAAACCCCAAAAATGAATGTAATAAGAAATGTGTGATAACAGACCCAGTCTGGGTTATATTTGCTTTAAAGCAATGCATCCATAAAATGCAACTTTTAACATTTTTGTTATGACGGAAGGGGCCATAAAGACAGACACGGTAGGCTCATGGCAGTCATAACGTCACCCTGGACCAATCGTTTAGGCTGAGGATATTAAATAGGCGTGTGAGGGGCTCATGATCCCAAACACTTTAATTGGGGGAGGCTTAACATTAAAGACCCTATAGATTGTTATCCGTGACTTTTTCCCACCACCACAGTCTGGGGAGGTACAGCACAAAGTGCCAATCCACACGTGATGCCAACTGAGGTCACAGGCTTTATCTAGTGCAGTGCAATTAGGGTCACTAACCATTCCCCTCAGGAGACTTCCTAGGAAAGGTGACAGCCTGAAGAATTGTGCACCTGAGAAACAGTGCGGGGTGCCGGGGGAGAAAGATCATAAGGGAGAAGGTCATGGAGGGTCAACTGGAAGTCCTTTTTTTAATGTACTGTGTCATTATTTTAAATAGAAAGGCACAAATTTCTTTATTGCAACTTAACTACCTTTATTAAAGAGTGAAAAATCTCATTAGTTCCAGCTATAAACAAATCAATGGTGAATTCATTGTGAATTATGAGTTGCACATATGAATTTCTACTTGAGAGAATTTCTCCAGGTTTCCCAATTTATATCTAGATCTGGGCTTCCTTAAATATATTAATATTTAGAAACATAGTTAGCCAGTATGCCAACCCAGAGTTAGTTCTACTTGTACCACTTTTAAAACATACTATTTGGAAGCGGAATGGGGAATGATTTAAAAGTAATTTAACTGAACCCTATTCTATGTTGGAGAAATCTGCAGGAACACACCTACCGGGGAAAGGATTCAATATGGTAGGCAGGGATTGCCAGCATCCGGAGGATATGAGAAATACTGCTCTGACATTTCTCGTGCTGGGAATTTATAGAGAGCATAACACTTAGCGTGACATTTACCTTCCCTAGTAAAAAGGTTAGCCAGTCTCTGCACAGGAGAGACAAGAACAGCCATCAGAAATTAGCCTTTTGTGTTCAATTTCCTGCAGAATCATTTAAGTCTATGGTTCAAAATTTGAGATATATAATTTTCAACACATGCAAAACTGAGTATTGTTTCATTTTTAAACCTTGCTAAAATGATATAGATTGCAGGTACTTGTTTACATGTATGTATAGAGAAGGAAATATGTTTAGTACATTCTCACTTGTAAATCTGATGGCAATTTGTCTATCCTTAAAGCAGTCATCCTGCTTATATAATATTATACAGCAAAATGCGGTAATGTTTTATTCTTCCTAAAAAATTTAATCTCCAATATTGTAAAAATAAAATTTGAGGGAAATGTATGAAAATGTCAGAATTATTACTTTTGCTTTTCATTTCTGTTCTTTTTTTCAATTTTGGCAATAGCATATGTAGTTTTTTATAATCATTATAAAGAAATAATAGTTTTTAATTCACATATTTGACAATTTATGGCTTGTAGATATATCTACTATTGTAATCATTTCCTTTTCCCCTAATTTAGTATATCTTCATTTTTTTCTGTTTAATATCGCTGATAAATAGACTTTATATTATAATTGATAAAGAATAAGAGAATAATTTTTAAATACAAACTCCAAAGTAAGTAATGAACTACAACTAGAAAATTGCTTAAGAATGAACAGTTTAAACATGGAATTACATACTAAAGGATTTCATGCGTCCAGAGTATATCTCGGGAGAATCCTAGTAAAGATGGTAATCAGTATCATTGAGTTAGCATTGAATGAAAATCAGAGAGATGGTAAAGTTTATAAACCTGGTAGTACATGCAGACTAAAAAAGTAAGTATACATGAAATGTTTGTTAGTTTTTCATGAAGACAGAAGAAAGAAAAAACATTTTGTTAGAAATATGCTTAGAAGCCAAGTTATGGGTGGTTGATTCTTATTGACCATTGCAGACTGACGGAGATACTTAACAACATTGTTTGCTGACATCCAGACTGTGTGACTTTGCTGAAAGGTGGCTGCTGCCCCAAGCATGAATGATGTCATAGGAAATCGGCCCTTATGGTCTCAGTGAGGCAGTAAGTGGGGACAGTTTGGCAGAGCCCCAGCCTCAGGAAGCCAGCTGAAGTGGTAAAGGTAGCGAAAGAACACAAGCAGACTGGGGGGCAGTCTGGCTGATGGGGTGGGTTTCCACACTTGGCTCGACCACATAAGCGAGGGCTTGCCGAATCATACCCTGTCTGAGTCTCAATGCCCCCAACAACTTAGCAAAAATAATATCTACCTCATAGAACCCTCCTGAGGTCAAGTAAAACCTGTGAAACACTTGGAGTCCCCAAAACATAGCAACTTCTCCTATAATTTAGGGTTTTTTTTCCCATGAAAGAAAATGTGAAGTCATCACCTCCTCAGCTGAAGACATGGGGTAACCTCACAGTCAGGTATCCAAGCTGAGTGGATCCTGGGGCTGCAATATTTGGTCCTCCATTTCTTATATTCTGTATTTTTAAAAAAGAGGAGTGGGCTAAAATTGGGGTTTTAATAAATAATATCCATGCCATACTTCTTGTGTTTCCCTCATGATCTTATAGTAGAAGTTAGTAAAAAAGAAATTATTCCCAAAATTTCTTTTTGGTTAGAAAAGCTATCATCCATATTTCATTGGTGAGAAAATAATAAACAAAGGGAAATATCAAAGAGTTTTCTATAGCAAAGCACCAAGAAAAATAGAAGTTTCCCCTTATGTAGATTTGCTTTCCAAACAATCAAAAATATCTTAAGAAACTTAACAAAGAAGTAGGGAAAAGTGATTTTGAAGTATTGTTTGAAAAGAAATAGACTGAAATAATTGCTGGAGGATGTCAGAATGTGCTAATCAACTTGTAAAGCTTCACCATTCTGTTATTGCTAAGCATGACATGGAAACACAAAATTCAGTGTAATCTAAATCCACTTATATGCTAGAGTGTATACTTAGTATTACTTCATTTTTGCTAACTTCTTGATGCTTCAAATAATAGATTCATACTGACCCTTCAGTATGGTAACATTTAGAAAATTGAGCTTGAATTCCAGATAATTATGGTTGTGTAGTTCTTATGTTTTAAGCCACTGACTTCAAAAAAGACAAAAATCTGCACAGTTGTGTTACTATCAGCCCTGCAGAGCTGCTGATAAGCAAAGTTGTATCATTTCATGAGTTGCCAAATCAATTATCAGCTAGATTCTGAATTCTAGAAGCATCATGCCACAAGATAAATGGAGCAGTCAGAAATAACACAGCTTGACTTGAAGATACCAGGTGGAGGTGGCAATCCGATCTGGGGGGATAGCTTGTTTTGATATATGAGTGTCTTTGCTTGCTCTAGCAGTGGTTTTAGACATTCTCTGCAGCCCTGGAGCTATCATTGTGGCAGACCTTCCTGTTATGTTCTCGGACTGTATCAAACCTGTAAAACAGCGAGGTTCATGGGGTAATAGCTCGAAAGCCAAAAGGCTATAAAGAAAAAGAGTTGGTAGCAGACACTAACACGGGTATCATGACTCTTTTCAGGTAGTAGGTGTAACCTTGAAGAAAAAGTGGCACTGTCTTCAAAAAAGTGACCTGACCCTGGCTTTGGTGGGTTTTTCTGCAAGAAATAAAAAGCACCGCATGTGTTTATTATACATCCTTTCTAGCTGACCACTGCTTTATTCTAGAGTTCAGCATGAAAGGACTAATTTTTGTTTTGTTTTTATTTTTGTTTTAGTGAAATGGCATGTCCGTTGCTAATTTCTAGCTACTCTAGTTGCACATGTGAAAAATATCTATCTGTAGTTTATGGATTGGTAGCATTTCAAATAAATGGTATTTTGAAATATTGACTTGAAATTTTTTGAGATGCTTATCAATTGACATTTTTTTCTTAGCCCAAGAAAAGAGTGAATTTTTTTTTAATTATACCTTGTAACATTAGATTTGTTCTTTTAAATATGTTAGGAATTTAAATATAAGCATGCCACTTTGTTTATTGCTATATTATTAGAACTTCTTGGAGCATGGAAAGAATTCTCACAAACGATTTTGCTCTTTTGAAAAACACAAACTGCATAGGTATTTGTTAAACCATATTTAGTCTGTAAATGAGTGTAGCTTATAAAGGTATACTAAGCTTATACGATGTGATGTTTCATCCAAATAATTTTTTATAATTTGAAAAAGTTAAATAGTTTAAAAGAGCCATAATAAATATTTTTCTAGAATTCAGAATTGTGTCATCTCTAATTTAGGAAGTTCACTAAAGAAAAACACCTGGAATCATTACAAACCCCAATTTGTTATGCAGTAAATCATTTTTTCACTTTATTCTTCCAGAAGTCAATTACTTTAAGGATTGTGGTGATATAAACTTTTCAGAACACATATGAACACTCCAACTGTTACAACTGCGGAATAAAATCTCAACTAGTTGATATGCCATCTTGGAAATAACACATTGTCTTCATTAATGCTAACTCTTAAGTCAAAACAAACCAAGGAAACAAACTTTCAGCACTGTAAAGAAATACAGATATTTTAAAATCTAGAAACTTAAAAAAATTGTCTTGGTTGTCACGAATAAAAACTGCCACTTGTTACATTATAGAAAGGCATTATCGAGACAATGGACAATGTTTTGCTTCCCAGAGTAAACTACATTCTAAATTCTTAAAACCTTATGCACACCCAAGATAATAATATAATTCTATCTTTTTGTTGTTGTTGCACAGAAACTATCAAGATTTTTATTATCCTCTGGACTTAATATTGACCTTAGCTCTTAATTCCCTTTCAAACAGTGGACCCCATATGTCCTTTTTTTTTTTTTTTTTTTTGTTTATTTGCCTGTGATATCTCTGTGTCTTATATTGTATTTTAGGTAGATTTTCAACACTGATATTCATGAGTGCTCTTAGTATAAAAGTACTTTCTCCAGGGAGATTCTGCCCCCATACTTGAGAAAATGGAAGGTTGTAACCTCTTTTAAGTGTTTAAGATTATTTAATTTTTACATAGTATGAGATGTTTCTAATTGAGTTGGGTAGGTGACATTTTGTTTTCTTTTGTCCTTTATCACATTCTCTACTCCCACAAATAATAATCTGGTAAATCAAAAAGACAGAAAGCCAGCATTACCCTTTGCAGCCCATAATTCTGGTTGTATGCAACCAAAAATGTAGGGCTAGCTGCATATATTTCAGTACCTCAGTTATTAATCATCCTTCATTTATATTTGGATTTATAGGGTTCTCCAATTAGAAGTCATTTCTAAAACTCTACTAAAATTCTTTGGCCTCAAACATTGGGAGATGCATTTTTTTTTTCAGCAAGGTCACACTATCTCCACAAACTAAACAAGTTGGTGAATTCCTGTAATGTTAGGCTACTGAAAAGTTTTTGAGATTTTATGACACTTTTTCTTGTTTTTTTGTCCCAGTCCACTCAAAAATGACAGAAGTCAGTCAACACCCAACACAAGCCCTCTGTGGGAGACTCTGATCCTGCTCACTGCCCCAGACTCTTCACTGTCATTCAAAGCATTTAGAAATTCTAGAGTTATAGTTTATAAACGAACATAGCAATCCAGTGTTTATAAATCAATACTATAAAATTTATGTTGTCATGTAAGCTGCCTTAAAATATATGATACATATAAAATACTATGTTAAAATTAAATATAATGTCAGATGTAAAGGTGAAAAAGTAGCTAAAAGTTCATAAATGATCTTTTTTCAGATTTTGTGTGTTTTCTCCTCAGCCAAAAGCCTCAAGATTCACTTGCAACAGCCTCTTCATTTATGTTGGATTGCTCTTTAAACATTAGAATATCTTGTAATAAATAATAAGTTAAAGATTTCTCCTGACACGAGTCATTGTTGATTTCACTGTTATAGGGAAAAGGCTCTAGGGCGGCAGATAAGGCTGTTGCCATGGTGATGAAGGAGATACCGAGGGAGGAGTCTGCTGAAGAAAAGCCCCTCCTAACTATGACATCACAGGTGGGCAGACCCGTAGGGTTTCTGTAGGAAGCTGACATATGTTAATGTATCAGACATTGTGATTTTAACTAGCAAAAAAAACAACAAAAAGAAAACATCAACTGGAACCAACTGTTACAAAAGCAATTTCAATGAAACAATTATATAATATAAAATGAAAACCAAAATTGCTAAAAAAGGAAAATTCCATCATTTAGTTATTTATTCATGGATATTAATTTTCATTACTCAACTGTAGTTTTTAAAAAATGTGTGTGCAAGTAAAACATGTTGCTTCCTTATAAAGGAGTCTTGTTAACTACTTTGAGAAAGAAATCACAAACTAATGGTACATTTGAAAAGTAACAACCAAAAAAATCAAATTCCTATGAAATAATACAAGTTATATTGTATACATATGTCAGTTTACCAGTAGAATATCTAAATTTTCTTCAATGTTAAATATATTTATGTTGTGACTATGCATACTACATATATGTCTATACATATTTATGTGGATAACTATTTTACAGGAATGAGCCAGAAGTCCCTGAGTTTCCATGCAGAAAATGGCATTTGTGACCCCTCTTATATCAGTGACCTTGACGACAAAAAAAATCATCTCTACTATATGCACATGAGGGCCATTTTCGGCATTTATTATAACAAGTATAGAAAAGTTTGCATTTGTATGCAAAGACACACTGAGACTCTGAATCCTGTATGTCCTCAGGGACTTTTGAAACACCCTGTAAAATCCACATAAATATGTATAATATACTCATCACCACTCTGTGGAACTCAGTTTTAAATTCTTAAATGAAAAATATTTTTACTTGCATTTATCTTATAATTTAGATTAGATTGTTATCTTCAACATTTCATTTTTTTTTCCGTAATGCAATAGTAAATGCAGTGATTCAGTTCCGATTATATGAACATGTCTCGAATTAGAAAAATGTCCATTTACAATCCTTGTGAAAGGCATTTACATCAAAACCAAAATTATGACAACTTATTTTTAGAATATCATCATATCACATCCCCAGCTGCTGCCAACATGTGTGGTCTTATTTTATTCTAAACATTATGTTGTAAGTAACAAAAATTATAACAACATACAACATCAAAATCGAATAATAAAAGAAGTGATTAAAGATTCTCAGGATTTAAGGATAAATTTTATATTGTGAGTTTTTTATCCATAAAGAAGAGATGTTTCTTCCCAATGACATATAGCAATAGTTGGGGAAAAATTGATATTTGCCAAGTTCATCATTCTTTACTTGTTTTACATAGTTACGACATACATAGTTTTACACTGATCTCCTGCCCATTGTAGAGGCCATGTCCAAAATGTTCAGTTCTCAGACGAATGCTATGGGAGATGAGAACTACTCAGAGTTCTCAGCTATTGGCAGAGCCATGTACGTCAATAGATAAAAACCACCCGAATATGCAATCAGCCAGGTTGTGCTATAACATATTTTCGGAGATCACAATTTAGAATATGCTCCAGTCCCCAAAATTTTTGTTCCCCCAAATGATGCATTGTTATGTGCTATCCAGTAATCCTTTCAAATGTCCAAAAATGCCATGATAACCTAATCTTAAATGTAAATTTTAATGCAAATTAACATTTTTGATTTTTTAATTTAGAAAAGAAATTGCAATGATTACTCCTATTCAGAATATTTGTGTGTACCAAGTCCCTCCTTTAATTCCCTGTCTAATGTTGCATTAACTGTTTTTGAGATACTAGTTGCAATTTTACTGCATGAAGATTATAGATTGCTTTCTTTGATGCATCATATTCTTGTTGCATACTGGCTAGTTTATGAATCAGCAAACAGAACTCTGATTCATAAAGTGTAATGCACCTGTTGTCTTGATAATTTTATGGAATTAATTCAGTGACAGCTGTGATACAATTATTTCTCAGTCAAATGCAGTTTTATTAGTTGATATACTTTTTCCACTATACACAAGTGGCTTCTTCCCTGCTATGCACCAGTGGCGTGCACAAGCCAAAAAGCAGCAGAATGATCTGAAAAAGTGAGTACTTCTCATGGCAACCACAGCATCCAGTCCGTGTACCATACTACATCTCTACTTGTTATCCTGTGTGAATGTATTAGTGTCTTGAAACATGTTTGTCCCAGTGTCTTCTGTAAAGCCCCTTACAACATAGTGCTACATACTGCTGAATACATTGACTCATCTTCATCACTGGTATGTCAGTGCCAGCTGCTCATTCATAGATTCCACATATGTTTGAAGCTAATTGCTACTCTCTCAGTAATGTGTCTGCAACAATCATAAATGATAAAGCACCGAATAAGTCCTTGTACCACAGAGTCCATAACTTGTTTAGTAACTGTTCTTTCAACAGATTGTAAATATAGAATAACTTATACTCAAGCATTGTTCATACTATATAATTATTATGATCACTTTTAGAGGGAATTTAACCAAACATCCTCCCGTGAACTCATTATAGTACGTTGAACAAAGTGAATAAAGGAGAAGAGTTGGACAGGTGACCTCAATTCAGAAATTGCTGGACCCCAGAGAATTGCTCTTTTTGTGAACATAGTTATTAATTTTGTATTAGCAAACACTATGTCAAGCAGCTCATAGAAGCTCAAGTTCATGATGTCCTAAACTAACATTCAAATCAAGCAAACAGTATAGAAACAAGTATGCAATGATGAAAGATTTGAAGGGGAAAAAAATTAATGAATCATCAAGTCTTTGAGGAAAAATTGTTTCTCTAGACCTGTGCTGTCCAATATACCAGCCAGTAGCTACTTTGTGTTTACCTCAAATTGAGTTGTGCTGTGAGTATAAAATACACACCAGATTTTGAAAGCTTCATCCAAAAAATTATGTAAATCATTGCATAAAAAATTTATATTGATTACATGTTCAAATGATAATATTTTGGGTATATTGAACTAAAGAAAATGTATTATTCAAAGTATTTTCACCTATTTCTTTTCACACTTTTCAAGCGGCTACTAGAAAATTCAGAATTATGAGGCATGTGTATTTCTATTGAACAGCACTGCTCTAAATGATAGTAGCGTAAATAATCCAATTTGAGATAGAAAGGAAAACTATTTGAGGTAGATTATGTCATAGAAAAACATTTATTACTTTTTACAAGAATGAAATGACTTTTGTAAAATTTTGCTCTCATAAGGAAGCTTGAGCAATTGTCATTTTAATGCCTCTCCTGGTACTGTTTTTTTAAACGCAAAGTACATGGCATTTGTTTTAAACCAAATGTTCCTGATCTCTTCTTGTCTAGAGACTTTTTTTTTTTTAACAAACTCAGCCTTTGTTTTTCTATTCACGCCCACCCCTCATAACTCGATATTGATTTATTTTTGTGGTTATAAAGATAGAAAGTATAATATCCTTGATTAGAAAAACATTCTCAATCCCACACTCAAATATGGCCTCATTTGGGTTTCTCTTGCTAACTTGAAACAATTGCCTTAATTATATGTTCCTGTCTGCCTTAGTGTTAGTACTACTCAAACTTGGTAAATGGTAGCAACTGTTCATTTCTTTATGACTATATTTACATGTTACAATCTAACTATCCTGCCAAGAAAATATTTGTAGTCATTTGATTGACATTTAGATAAAGTCAGAGAGTTGAAAGTTTATCACAAGGTTGTCCTGTACAAGAAGATTCATTGGGACCCATGTGTAGAAATGGACCCAGATCCATTTATTGAGGGCTGGGGCAAAATCAGTAGTAGTATTCGCTTATAAGACATTAATTTGTCTATTGTTATAGTTATCATGACAAAACTTATAAAACCTGAATACATTGGGGATGCAAAATAATGAATGATTTAGCTGTCTTATCTTTTCAATGCTTTGACCCAGCTAACTTAGTTATGATATTAATGATTCCCTCACAGTATGGTTACTATTTTGATGGGCATTGCACAAATCTCTAAACTTGGACAGAACTAATAAAGTCATAAACAAATAGTGCAATTAGAAAAACGTGAGCAAAAACTGACTTAACAATTGACACATACTTCAATCAATAATGTCACAAATAGTAATTTTCAAAATGCAAAGATTTATCTATTAAAAGTACATTTGCCTATTATTTATGTAGATACAAGACAACCTTAAATTTTTCTAAATTTTAAATGATGCAAAAAGATATGGCTTGTTATTATATTTATTTAATCAATTTTATAAATTTGATATATTAAATGTTTAACCTTTTAGCTTCAATGTCTTAACTTTTAAAATTATTCTTTAAGTACAAGTGCTTTTTGAAAATGAAAACTATTTTAGTTTAAGCTAAATCAACAGTTTGAGATTAGCAATCTGAAGTATAAAATTATGAAATAATTTGTTACTATTCTTTACAGACCTTGTTGTATGATTCAAAATGTATCTTGATTTAAAGTTAAATCTTAGGCATATGTTATCACAAACCTTTACTTCTGTATTTTTAATGACATATGTAAGCAATATTGTTCAAAGATAAATAGACTTAATACAAAAAGCAAGCTATATAAACATGCACTGGAGCTTAAGAAACAGGCAGTGTTTAGAGCAAATTATTCTCCTTTCATCTTGGATAAACATTCCCCTGAGCTTAGATCACATAATAATTAATTTTTTTAATACTGAAATTGGGGAACTTCAAGTTGAACTAAGGCAAATTAATTTTTAAACAACGTGTTAGGAAGACAGTCATTCATTAGAGCGGGATGGCAGCATATGCATTTATTCAACATAAACCACAACATTGGTATAAAATAAGAGCCAATTTGGCCTTGTGATGGCAAAAATATTAACCACATCAACTGACCAGTTTAAGTCATAAGTATATGGAAGGCATTTGATTGACAATTTCATTCACAAGCTATGACTACAAGAAGGGTGTAAAAGTTCAATGTTTTTTCAGTTTTGATGGACAAGAAGCTCCCACATTCAAGTTTGCACCTGTCTTCATACTTCTGCTGTTTCCTTTTGTTTCCATGTCCATTACCTATGTAAGTTTTTCTCTTAAAATCTTCAAATTAGAAGTTGTAATTAAAATCACTGCATGAGAGTGTAGCATCAGTTCTTGAAGTGTCAATGGCCTCCCATCTGCATTGGCCCATGTCCTGGTTCCAAGTGTCAGATGGCAAGGGGAAGCCTAGGTCCTTTTTCCAGCATATTCGTTAGGCATTCATTCTTTGCATTCTTGACTTCTTGGTAGAAACCTTCCTTGAGGTCCCACTAGATTTCAAACATTTAAAGGATATGACATTATGGGGAGATGGACTTAGGTTTGTAGTTGGAAATAAGAATCTGCCAGGAAATAGGTAAACATTTCAGAGGACCTCTGGTCTCTCTGTGAATTGCTCAAACTATGAAATAGAGGATGGCCATGCAATGATTCTTTTGTGCAATTCTCCATTCTCCATTAGACTGCATGACATCAGTCAACATTTATTAAACTGCTACAGGGAATATAAAAATTTATTGGATTAAGGTCTTTGCTCCCAAGGACATCACAGTCTAGTGGGGAGGAGAACAGTACAACTAAGGGTGTGATCCTGGGTCAGCCTGGGCCTGTGGAGGTGCTGTGAGAAGGCAATGCTGCCTGGCACTGAACATGGTCCCCACACGGTGGGGTCCTGAAAGAGAGAAGAATCTGTCCCCCTTCGAAAGGCCTTGGAGAACACAACAGATTTTAAATGTTAACAGTGAGACAAAGGCCTTAGCAACTAATGAAGTGAGCTATTCTAGGTCAGTTATGATCATTTGATTGGACCAAAATGCAATCAATCCAACTCAGTTATATTTTTTTCAAAAGGAAAACCTTTTGATTCACCTTTTATTATTTTTATAACATCAGTGCACTCTGTACTAAAAGAAACAAAATGAAGTAAGTTCATAAAGTATTTTCAAATTGAAGAAAGTAATTCTAAGAGAATTCCTATATTCCATATCCTATCAGTGAATAAGGAATAGAATAAATGGCATTTTGATCTATAAGTGAGGTTTAAGGAACTCTTTAAAAGATTCAGTTCAGCTCGTAATTTTCTTTTATGAATTAAAATATGTATTTATTCTCATCACCATAGGAAAACCATAAACTTGTTTGATAATGAGGAAGAGATTATGGGAAAAGTTATTCTTATCTCTACAAATAAAAATAAAGTGGGATTTAGTATAGCTAAAATAATGATCTCTAAATGCATTCAACTGAAGACACAGTTAAAAATTGGACTGTTTGAAGTACATATTTTTATATCTTTCAGTTTCTGCAAAGTTACTATCCTACATGGTTGCCATTTCCTGAGCCTCTCTTATATGAAGGCACCTATTTGAGGTTGCGAAGGATATAAATGAGTAAGACATAACCTCTGACCACAGAGCTTATAAGATTTCTTCATGATATGTCCTGTTTCACCTTCCATATCTCAATCAAAACCAAAAAATTAAATTACCTTTCCATGCTCTCTGAAATCTGGCCTTCATCTTCTTCACCCTGGAGTCCTGCCACTGAGCCCTACCCCAAGTCTCATAGCTAAATTGTGATCCTGCTTGAAAATCTCTGACTGAGGACACAATTTGCTATTTCCTCTTTGATCTGTGCCTAAGGAAAAAAGCCACAGGCACAGCTCCCATGCCTATGGGAGTTGGGCGATCACAAAAGCCCCTTCAGTCCCTTCAGAATGAGGTCAGAAAGGAGACAGCAGTGTGGTAGAACACAGGCCTCATGAAGTGGGGGGTCAGGAGAAAACATGAAGAGGCCACGCCTTAATTCTGGGTTCCCTGGTTCTCTCTAAACAGCTGCTCCTTTCTTCCTAAGCTGAGAAAAATCTGAGAATGCTGAGGTGCTTTCTCCAGAAAATAAGTGGGAAATTTGAATGAGGAAACTACAAGAAAATTTAAAAAACATAAAACCTATTATCTTTGATTAAGCAACTTACCTAAAAGGACAAATAAGTCAATTAATCATATCCTTTTCTTTGCTTTTCCATTTAGATATTTATGTGGACAAGATCTTACTTTCTACAATTCTGTTATCAAATTGAGATTTTTATATCTAAAAGTTTATATCTAAAAGTATCTACAGAAATCTAATATCCTGGTCTTCAAAACTATAGGTAATTTAGGCCTATCCCACACATCTAGAGACATATTTATACTTTTAACATTGTGGTTTTATTGATTGTGTTTTGTCTTTGCTCTTTACACATTTTAGCCACCAGGTCAATAAAACCTAGAACCAAAGACCAAGTCATCAGGATGCACTGCTTATTAAGAGTGACCCTATTACAAGAATTCCATGAGTACAGTGTGGTGCTGTATTTGATAGTGACCTTCACCATCCATAAATGTTTATAGCACAGAACTCAGATCTCACTTAACAGCTATGAGAATGCCATGTCCCGGAGGTGGGCATTGTCCTTAAGTCGGGACCAGATGCGTTCATTACGCTAAGAACATATAAAAACGGGCAAATTCTTCCAGGAAATACACATTAGTGTATGGATTCTTTTTGGTAACTATTGCATTTACAGTTTTTACATGAGCTAACTATTGCAATATAAAATGAAATACAGATCCTGGAAAACGAACATTTTCGGAAGAACTCGCCAAACCACTGATGTTTAGCCATGTCTTCATTTTCTAACATATTACATTCTATACCAGTGCTCTCAACTACATTTCCAGATAATAAAATTGACTTTTATGCCAGAAAATAGTATAAATCACTCCAAAAATCAAATAGGCCATGGCATGAACATAAAATTTCAAATGGCAGCTCTCTTGCCTGCCTATGACTACACAGGTGACTTTCTTTTTCTTTCTCCTTTTTCTAATAAACCTGTCCTTTTAAAATATAAAAGAAAAAAATTCAGTACTTTATCCCAGAAAAATGGAAGGCTAATAGTCAACATTCAAAATTATTTCAATACAAATAAGGTGAAGAATGGTCAAAATAAAAAAACAGTAAATTTCTCTCATTGGCTAAAAGAGCATCTTTTTTAAAAGGCTAAGACCAAAACAGACTTTGGATAATTTGATTCCTAGAAAAGCCTGTGAGTCTTTATACATAATGACAGTAAAACTCAATAATAACTAAAGTCATTTCTATCACCGTAACTTAAACACTAAAAGAAAACGAGCATTCTCAAGCCTTATCTGTAATAATGCCCACAAATTCATACGCATGAAAATCAAATTACCAACTCTATGTTAAAATCTTCAATGCCAGTGAACAACTGATATTTATCAATGTTTACATAATAGCATGAATACGTAAAAGTACCAAATGTACCTGTTGGTTTTTAGTCCCTGATTGATCACTAAATGTTCCATATTTCTCCTTCAGCAATAATGGAATTCCATTTGTCTTCCCATATTTAACATCATTTAGGTTTCTTGCCAGCTTCCATAAACTAAACTATTGATATAATACCACCGGCACTGTGCCTAGGAAACAATGACATGAAAGTGAGCAGAGTTATACAAAATAATTTGATTTGGTAATACTCCAAAGAACTTCATTTATTAGTTCATGTCTCTTAAAATACAGCCTTGCAAAATTCAACTAAAAACATCTATTTAAAAATCTAGAGATTTTTAGGCACATCATTTTCTTATAACAAGTAGAAAACCAGATGACTATGTCTATTTTATAAAAGATCAGTTTAAAAACTCTTGAAAAACTAAGATTGTTAATTTAGGCATTGACCACTTGTATCATTAATATATATTTTTTCCTTAACCATAGAAACAGAATTTGAGGAAATCTGGATTCAAAGAGGCACAGAATAACTGAAAGCACATAGTTGACCATCACTGATAATTAGTGACCTACTAAAACTAATACTGAAAGATTTCTGAAGTTAGAGAATGAACCAACAGGGAAAGTAATTGAACTTATAAAAATTTATTTTACACATATATATTCTCAAGCACATGTACTAGATACCTATATAGTTACTGTCTAGCTGTTTGTTTTTTCAAAATAATGTTCATTATGCATTATAAAAGCATTCCAAAGTAATGCAAGGAAAGGAGTGTGTCTGTAGAGGACTTGAGCTTTCTGGAAAAGAGAGAAAAGGAAATAGCTATCCACACACACGGATCCATCTGTGTGTAGTTACCCTAGGACACTGGCCAGTCCTAAGCAGACGTGTTACCTCAGAGTCTGAAGCTACTGCTCCAGGTCACAGTAGGAGATTTTGTCCAAATGAAGAATGGGATTGGCCCTTAGAAATTATGATTCAATAGTTATCATTTTCAACATATTGAAATTAGAGACTAGCTTGAAACTGTTGGAGGAGGAGGAAAAAAGCTTAAGCTTTACAGATTGAAGTTGGCTGCATCACAGACCTGTTGACAGTGCTAAAAGGCTCATTCCCCATCCCTTGGTATTTTTCTTTCTTTCTTGCCCCTCCTCTACCCCATTATTTATTGATTTATTTACTTTTTGGTAGGCTTGCTATTCTCATTTTGTTGCAAGGCTGCATTTGAACTCATCTGATTGTGCAGTTTAACAAAGCCTTTGACACCTGTATTCATTTGTTCTCAGCTGGTGAATGAACAGCAAGAAAGCAGACCCCTCCTGAGCCCCTCCATCGATGACTTTCTCTGTGAAACCAAATCGGAGGCAATAGCAAGGCCAGTAACGTCCAACACAGCCGGTAATTCTTTCATTTTTAACTGATCTGCAAGTAGCCCTAATTTCCGCTGTAGTAAAACCCTTGTTTTCTTTCACAATGCAGTTTAAATGGAAAATAATGTTTGTGATCAAACAAAATTTTAAAGCATATACTATTCAACTTAAATCAATAAATCACTGCTCATTACATAAGACACTGTGATATACATTTCCCAACCAGTTTTGCTGAAGATCAGTGTAGAACTGTTGACAACCATTTTTCTCTGCATATTTTCACATTTACATCATTACCTTTTAAGTCACATCACATTAGAAAGTGTTTCAAACAAAAGCATCTATTTCAGAATAAGGTTTTCCAAAATTCTAGCTGGAAATATTTTGTATAGCAAAAGTGTGGTAAAATAAAAAAGTTGGCAGCCCCTGCCAATGGATTGAAATAGCAATTGAAATGCCTTAGCGGCTAGGCTAGCAGAGTCGATTTAATTTTTCTGTCCTATAAATGTGTTACCTCCTCCCTCTTATTATGATTTATTCGAGCATTCTAAAATTAAACATACCCAAACTGTAAACGAAACTCTTTATAGATATAGTGGTGTACTAATAAGTATTCCTTCAAAGAGTGAATGCAGGCTGCCTCTACTGTGAACCCCACCTTCTCTGATACCCTCCCCACTTTCCACTTCTCTGATGTCAAAATTAAGTCACTTAGAAAGGGCCCACCTGAGGAAGCAACATAAAATTTAATTCAAAAGCTTCTTTTCACCTTCTGTGCCACAGGCAGCTTTTCTGCATTGATTTCATTCAGTCAACATTCGCACTTGAAGGTGTTCAAATAAGGATGAATCAGAATGAATGCTTATTTGGAATCAATGAGCAAAGGTTATGTTGGTTGTGCAGAAAGAATTTAAGAGGAAAAGGAGAAGATAATCACATAGACTATTTGAATGTATTCCATTTCCCCGACATGGCCTCAATTTGCTGTTACCTTGTGGATTTTCATTATACTTTTAAGTAAAGTGAAGGAAATTGTGGGGTATTTTAGTGTTCAATTTTATAATAACCAGAATAACTAACACAAGAGAGAGGTACTTTATATGGGAGTGTCAACTACAGTCTCTGGGTTTAAACTTCATGAATTCAAACCCCAGCTCTGCCACTTAGCAGCTCTGTCTCTTGGGCAAGTTGCTGAACTAAGACTGTTTCCGCTTCTGTCTAATAATAATAAGATGTGCATCACATAAGTTACTTGAAAAGATTTAAAGAAACAATCTATGTAAATGCTTAATTTAACCCATGTACGTTCCTACTGGTGTTACCATTATTGTTAGAATACCAATAAGAGAACAACAATTATACCCATCACTTCCTTTTCCAAATGCATGAAATTTCTTTATATCACACCAAAGCAATCATCTTCTAGATTCAACTATCACTTTGGGTGTCAAGCAAATAAAATTGTATGCTTTAGACAGGAAGTTAAACAAGTTCAGATACTATCAGATTCAGCCTCCATATGTGGAAAACTGAGTTCACCCCTCCAAAACTGGACAGCTACCACCAGAAAAACAGGAGTCTTGTGTAGCTAATTACAGGAAAATTCACGAGAATAGGAGGCACTGAGAAATTCTGATGTTCTAGGAAAAAACTACAAAGCAGACAGAATTCTCAGATCTTGATCACAATGCCTTCTGTACTTCCAGTTCTCGCTGATGCTAAAACTAAGTCACTTAGGAGGAGTCCACCCTGAGAGAGCATCATAAGATTTAATTCAAAAGCTACTTTCACCTTGGTTTTTTCAAACATATGAAAGAAAAATCTGTGAAATATTGGAGAAAAAACAAAAGAATGTGTATTTACTTGAAATCCTAACAACTACGGTATTGCCTTCTGTACTAATTTCCTAGAGCTGCTCCATCAAAATACCACACACAATGGATTCAACAGTAGAAGTGTATTGTCTCATAATTCTGGAAGTCAGAAGTCTGAAATCAAGGTGTCAGCAGACAATCCTCCCTGTTCAAGGCCTCTAGCCTAGTTTCTGGTAGCTCTGTGGCTTGTGGCAGCCTCACTCCTGTCTTCAAATGTTCTCTCTGCATGCGTGTCTCCCTGTGCATGTCCTTCTCTGTATTCAAATGTCCTCATCCTACAAAGACACCAGTCATATTGGTGTATAGACCCACCTACTCCACTATAACTCATCTTAACAAACTATATCAACAAAATCCACTTTCCAAATATAATCACATTTTGTGATACTGAGTATTGTGACCTCAACATATGAGTTTTGGGGCAGGACACAATTCAGTTTCTAACAATCACAAAAGTGGGGTGTTAGAGAAAAATGGCATTCTGAGACTAAGTGGGCTTTTTATATCTCATACTTGGCATTCAGTGTCCATGGGCCACATAGATTTTATCCCAGAAGGGGCCTTTGTTTGGTGCATGTTTATTAATCTTATATCTCAAGGCAGAAATGTAATGTTTTCTTAATTTCTAAGCAATATAGTTTCTATCTAAATGAACACAAAGTAAACAACATAGAAAATATTTATTTCTTCTAAAAGTGAAATAATGTATTCTCTACTAACCCTAAAAGAGCTTATTAATCTTCCATTTCATAAAAGTTTTAAATTATAATTTCTTAACTATTTCAATTATATTTTTTTTACTTTATGCTTTTTTCTACATTAAGATTAACTTTTTGTCATCTGGTGATGATAATTTCAAGTTGATCAAATAAATTTATTTTCCATTTTGCGCCACTAACATCCTAAGTTATCTTTAATTCATCTGCAGTCTAACTAGACACCTTAGTGTTTAACTCTTAAACTGTCCATCTAGATTTGTGTTAGCAAAAAGAAACTGGAGTTTCCTTGGTTTGCTTTTATCAATCTACATAATCTAAAAGACCGTTATCCATAACCTCAAGTCATTAAGTAGACAGTTATATGAAAGAAACATTCTTCGTGGTTTAAAAAACATTAATCTCATTCCTTGCTATGGGACTTATATACCTATTTCTCAGATCCCTACATATAAGGAAAAAGTTATACTTAACAAAGTTCACATTCTGTCACAGCCACCTAATTAAATATCTTAACTGCCAAATTCTTGTGATTTTTACAAAATACATTTTTAATATCATGAAGCGAATGGCATGTCTCTTGAGAATGCTTATAAATTTGAGAAGTATCTTTAATTACTACATATTCCAATGAAAGGCAAAAGTTGGTTGAATTATGTAAGTCCAATGTATCTATTTGACATGACTATCAAAATCCTTCCTAAGGGCCTCCCTGGTGGCGCAGCGGGTTAAGCGCAGCACTGTGGAGCTGTGGGCAGTGGTGACGCAAGTTCAACGCCTAGCTGGGGAGATTCCCACATGGCAAGGCAGACCTCTCCTGCCTCATCCGCTGATCCCCTCAGCAGTGTATTTCAGCCAGTCTGCCGGTTCTGCTCCCTACTGTCTCTCTGGTAACCTCTCACTGCCCCCATGCCTCTGGCCTGTACCCCAGCTTGTATGCATAAATGAATAAATCTTTTTAAAAAAATCCTTCCTAAAAGACTTTGCTCTGTAGCCACTATAAGAAAAAAAAAAATACCATTTTTTCCAGAATGCCAGTGTAGCTTACAAAATAGAAAAGAGAACCCAGCAACTCCTTGTGGCGCATTTTTAGGCTGTGCCAGTCAGGGTTATCCCATGATCTGTCTTCTCTGGGCACCGCATGTATAGTTTCCTTCTAGAGAAATTCAGTAAAAATCTGAAGTTCATTATACAATAGTGGCATTCATAGCATTGTGCTTACCATCAAAGTATCAAATTGGGGCTTCATAATACAAGAGGTGTTATTTTACTCTAGCTCTTCAAGCATCTTCACCTCTTAGGGCCCAAGGAATCTAATATTCATAAACGTCAGAGCTCTGAGGGAACCTCCCGGTCAATAGGTTGTGATCTTCGATCAGGTTTCCTTGAGACAGATGGAAACTGATACTTAGGTGACACAGTATACATTCCACCTTCAGGAAACTGCAGCAAATAGAATTAGTGTATCCAAAAAAAAGGAGTTTCTGGGATTACCAACTATTTAAATTATGTCTCAGACTACCCAAACTGCCAAATATTGAGAGGTAAACAAAAAAAAATCACTAGAGTTATAGCAATAAAATCGGTGCCTTGCCTCCAGATACAGAGAAAGTCTGGAGAAGGGTGGTAAAGATCACAGACTCACCCCTGACACTGCTGGCTCTGCATCCTGGTATGGACATGACCTACTGGGTCTGAATCCTGACACTCCTGTGTCTGATAGTCCTGGGTTTGAATCCTGCTAAGGACATGACCTACCAGCTATACTATTTTGTTGCTTTAACAAATTGGCGCAAACTTAGTACCTTTCTTAAAACAATACAAATATATTATTCGTGCTAGTTAGCAGTCCTAAAATCCAGGTGTCAGCAGGGCTGGATTTCTTCTGAAATCTGTAAAGGACAATTGGTTTCTATGTTTAGAATCTCCTTCAAGGAGGACTGTATTTGAATTATTATTGTGCTTCTAGCGCTGTTCTACAGACGTTAGACAAAACACTTCATTGAAATTTTACTCTAGGAAGTAGAATTTTATCCTTGTTTTAGTTTCGGAGCCACAAGCAAAGGCTTAGAGAGACTAAGCCTACCCAAAGTCACAGCTAGTACATGACAGGGTGAGGATTCGAATCCAGACAATCTTCCCCACTGTTCTGTGCACCTTAGTTTTTGTGCAGTGGCTAGATCCCAAACAGTGAAGAAGCAGCACAAAATATTCAAGGGGTGGCAGAAGTAGATACCTGTTCAGAAGCCACTGAGCTGAGAATCACCTTGTTGGTGCAGATGGAAATAAAGAGAATGACTTATTTTGAATCACAGAACCCCACTGGCCATAAACCTAGAACAGGCACCCCTTCCATGCTATCTTTGAATCCCCTGTGGAGCAGCATGACCTTTTTATTAAAGCACACACACGAATCCTCATATACAAGCGCTCTCATGCTTAGACATGCATGTTCATGCGCATGTGAGCAACTGAAAAGTGATTTATCTTCCTCAAGAAAGTGAAAGGCCATACCATCCTTCTTACGCTTCTGAAATTTGGTGTCCAAGACTGTCTCAGCTTCAAAACTTACCATTCAACCTCCAACTACCCCTTTCATCCACTGGGTAACAAACAGGCCCTTTTGTGTGTGCCAAGCATTTGTGTCACATTTGCTTGGAAAAAAACAAATGAACAGAACGCTCAGAACAAACACAGGAAGTGCTGAGGACAGTTTGGAGGGGGGAGGAAACATTATTGAGTGAAGTTTGAATTTGCGATTCACTCTTTGGGTAATTCATTTATTCTGAATGGGTGAGAAGCAGATATAGAATTAAATTAATACTCACCAGTTATTATTCTGTAGCAAATGTACTTCCTATATACAAGTAGCTGATTCCTATATAATTTGCTTCTAAAAGAAGTCTAAAGAGCAAGTGACTAATTCCTAATTGTTTTTACAATTAGTAAAAAGACATACGTGGCATTCCAGAGAATGTTATCCACTTCCTTCCTTCCATTATAAGGAAATTACATTGGGCCTAGAATTCTTGCCAACATAATAGTGGCCTGGAAAGTTCTGTTTAAACATTCAAAAGATATGAAGTGTGTGCCATCCTAGCCTATTTTGGCGGCATGCCATGCTTCAGTTTTAGATATCAAGTCAGGCAGCTCAGTTCTGAAAGCCATTTCTTGCTAGCCCAAAACACTGCGTATCTCAGAGCATCTTAGCATCAGAAAGTGGCTTCCATCTCCTCAAAAGACTCAGATAAGATAAGCTAACACTTTCAGGTCATTTTATGACAAATTTACTTCAGAGCATCCTCTGTAGAACCAATATATTCGTCTCATCCTCCATTTTCTTCCCAATGGTGTTTCTTCTTCCTGTCAGGATATGGATCTGAGTCTTGCCTGAAATGGAAAGGGAAGCAAGGGAAATAGAAAGAGGACAATAAAAAGGAAAAGAAAAGAAAAGAAAAGCTTCACAAACTGACCACCAAAGAATAGAAATAAACACTTACTTAGTACCCATGATACGTCTGGCAGATCATACATTTAATTCACAAGTTAATCTTCTCCTCAACCTCAAAGACAGACTATTCATTCCTCATTTTTCATGTGAGAAAACAAACTCCGAGAGGTCAAGACACTTACCCTGAGTCACACAGTTAGGCAGTGGGAGTGTCTGATCTATCCACTTCACCATCAACATCCAGTCTCTGTAATTTGTAATTATAATCAGGAAACAAGATTATCAAGAGTAAAACTTGCTGTCTTGAGGATGGCACAGGGAGGCCGAGCTCATAAAGATGATGCTTGCAGTACTAAGGAAACCCTGACCCAACCCAGAGTGAATGGAGGAAGCAAAAGGAAGAGGACTGGACATCGACAAAAATCCATTCCCTACTGAGAGGAAAGCTGAAAGATGGCATTGTTGGACATGGTGCCAGAGAGGCTTCAGACATAGAGTTTCTCTGTCACTTAGGTGGCTTTCCTTTGCTAGTTGGGCCCTGGTCTCCAGGCCAATTCAGGAGCCAGCCTCTCAGGCACCAGGGCTGGTGGAAAGGTAGCATTTGATGGGCCTCCCTCATGGTGCAGGGGTTAAAGATAAAGGGTTATCAAGCTATCACAAGCTACTGAGGCATTAGTTTGCTCCTTAGCCAGGAAGCTAACCCACATGGCTCAGCAGACCTCTCCTGTCTCGCCCACTGCTCACCTTAGCAGTGTATTTCAACTGGTCTGCCTGTTCTGCTTCCCACACTGTCTCTGATGAATCCTCTCACGCCCCCTCCACACACACATCTCTGGCGTACACCCCAATTCTTGTATGTACAAATAAATAAATCTTTTTTAAAAAAGGAAAAGTAGGGTTTGAGGTAACATCTGTAATTTGAATTTTCTGTCTCTCACAATGAATTTCTTAAACAAACACAGGGTTACTTGCACTATAAGAGAAAGAAGAATTGAAGAGTTACAACACTTGCCTTTGTAATTCTCATTTGCCTAGTTTGCATTTGAACAAATTACTACTTCGGCCTTATTAGATTATTTAACACAATACAAATCAACCAGCTAGGATGTTGAAGTAAAACTGGGTTATGGCTTGTTACGTTGAAATTTAAATTTGCATATTAAACAGCAAAGGCTTTGCCATGTGTACCTATTCATCACTATGGATTACAAAATACCTCTCTAGTGCAAGCCCAAGCAGCAAGCCTCTTTCTGATTAAACTGCTTAACTAAATAAAAGATGATTAACAGCATTTCTTTTTTTACTCAGTGTAGTTTAGTAATTAAAAATTAAAAAACATAAACATTTAGAAATTTCAGCAAGTCTTCCTCATCACTGTTTTGCAAACATATCTCTAAGAATGAAAGATTGACTCTTCTCTGGAAAAAAACTGCAATCTAAAATAAACCTCTAGAAATAAAGCAAAGCTATAAATTAAATAGTACCTGAACTTGGATTCAATTTTGTCATTTCAATTTCATTCAAACTTTCTTCACTGAGGCTGATCTAAGTCCTATTTTGCAGATTTGCACTGTGCCAAATAAAGGAGAACATGAAGCAAATTCCCAGTCTAAACACAAATGGTCTTTATAAATCAATTATGAGCTAAGTCTGATGCTTCTACACTGCAAACACAAAATCCTCTGTATCCAGCTAAAATTATTATTTTTTAAATAATTTCAGAACAGCAAGTGGGCTAGTGGTAACCTCTCCCATCTCTGATAGTATTGACCACAGGCTTAGATCTCCTTGACCTGAGTGAACCCGTCTCTCAAACCCAAACCAAAGCTAAGAAGTTGGAGGCCTCATCAAAAACCTCATCCCTCAAGAAAAAGGCCGATGGATCTGATCTCATCAGTGCGGATGCTGAGCAGAGAGCCCAGCCTCTCCGAGGTCCAGAGACATCATCCTTAGATCTAGGTAAGGCAGTAGTTTGTGTCTGCTGCTGTTCCACCTTGCCTTGACACAAGGAAGTTCCACAGATGACATTTAAAGCATGGGCAGAGTATTCTTGGTTGACATTTATAACAGGACTATAAGGAAACCAAATAGGAGAGAGACAATCAGCAG
>PVIJ01002030.1:0-36009 GCA_004024925.1 Scalopus aquaticus | reverse complement strand
GACTACATGATAGTTGGGGGCTCAACTCTGCATAATTGAGATGGGTTCATTCATTTATTTATTCAGTTTACATATATTAAGTTCCTATTTTGTGACAGGCACCATAGAAAGCACTGGAGTTATTGACAAAAATAAGACATGAATCCTGGTCTCTAGAGGCATTCAGTCTAGAGAGAGAAGGAGGGAGGACAGGGGAAAAAGAGGGGAAGATCAAAAATGATAAAGTTTAACTCATGCCACTTTTGGCAACTTGGATGAAGCTGTAAGGGATTATGCAAGTGAAATAAACCAGAAGGAGACAGACAAATACGGGATGGTGTCATTTATATGTGGAGTGTAGAGAAACCAATCAAAGGATGAGACAAAAATAAACTTTAAAACCAAACCTTGAAAGCTGAACATAGGTCTTTGGCTTTCAGAGTGTGAGGAGAAGGGTTGAGAAAAGCCTTTCTCTGGTGTATGTGTGGAAGAAAGGATAGAGGCAGGGAAACAAATATAGATATCCAAAGTAGTGACAGAGGGGAGACAGACTTTAAAAAGAAAATTAAAAGAGGACTTGAGAATGTATAAATGAGTGTATGCCAGCAAAGAAGACATAATAGAATGTACCAACTGTAATGGGGATTCAAGAGGGGAAAGAAAGGAAAAGAAGTTCAGTTTTCAACCTGTTTTATTTGAAGAAACTGTGAAACTTCTCTGTGAATTCCAGTAGACTTAAATATATATATTCTCCAGAACTCATGAAAGAGAGCTGAGTACGAAAGGGAGATTTCAAAGAGAGTTTGAGTGACTATCACAATCTAGGTATAGATGAGATTACCCAACAATACATGGTAGAGAAAGGGAAGAGAACCAATACACTGTTCAAATCAATTGATCCATAGGAATCCCGTTCTCCACCATATACCTCTTTGGGACCTGTCTTTTTGGAGGAAAACCTTCTAACTACCTCCAATATTTCCTCACCATCAACGTGCTTGGGTTTATTCAATTGTACAAAAGAATAGATGACATTTATAAGTTGTTTAAGGCTATATGACTAAATAAATTACATAAACAATAAATTTGTTTAAGGGTATACAACTAAATAAACTACAATATACATTTGCAATAAACATGTACATGGAAATTTCATGTCTCTGCTTTTGAGAAAGTGTCCTGAAAAGTAGTCATAAAAATACTCAGTTGAAAGAGCTTCGAATAACATCAATTTCAAACCTCTTTTTATAAATGACAAAACTGTTGCCCAAGTTTGTTTTAGTGGCTTAATTAAAGAAACCCCAGCCAATTATTTATCCCTAAGAATGAAGTCACAGGGAGAAAACAGTTGTAGTGTTCTCTTGGCTAGCTCCATTGCCTCCTTGCTCATTATCCCTATTCAAAATCCCTTCCTTTGGTAAAAAATTAGTCTATATATGAGCTGTGAAAAGTTATCCAGTTTCTTCCCACCTCTTTTTAACAACAAAGCTCATGTTCTAAACAGAATTTCTTTCTAGAAATATGCCCAAAATGCCTCAACGTCACCTCCGTAGCTGGAGACTGAGGTGGTCCATACGCTCGTTCTATACCAGATCCCATGTATCTTATACACTGGATTCAATATGCATATACCTCTTGAAATAAAGCAACTTGATGTTTAACTTTGAAAGCAATCTATGTTAGTGAGTATTGTTTTATTTAACTGCATGTTTTAATTCATTTTCTTGTGATCTTAAAAATTGATTTTGGGTTTGAGCATATCAGCTGAGTAACAATCACTTGTACAAGACTTCTTAATCAATCTTTCTTCTCTCTGTACCTCATGTTCTCTCTTGGTGCCCCTTGCCTCCTTTTTCTCTCCCTAATAGATATTCAAACACAACTGGAAAAGTGGGATGATGTTAAGTTTCATGGAGATCGAAATGGCAAGGGACATCCAATGGCAGAGAGAAAATCATGCTCATCTAGAACTGGATCAAAAGAACTCTTATGGTAAGATATTTTAATATCAGAAAATAGTCATTTATTTATCCATTGTATGGGTATTTCCCTCATATATTGACATAACCAAGGAGTTAAGTCAATACATACATTGGTGCCATGTATAACTTGCTATATATTAATGTTAATTATCATGACATTTACAATGAATTATTCTTCTGAACTGCCAAATATTCAGCCAGTAAGGATTCTAGCAGATTCATTATTTAGTATTTGTTGATAATTTTCCAAATGTGTAATTTTCTGAGGTGATCAATCAAAATAGATACATGCACATATTTATGTATACATGTGTATTCAATATATTATATAAATGATAATTTTTTCTGGTATACAGATAACCTTTTCTGGCCTTCTTAATCTTATATTGTCAGACAAAACACTGATTAGGAGTAATCCATGGGGTCTCCCTGGTGGCACAGCGGTTAAGCTATGCTGTGGAGCTGTCAGCAGGGGCAGCGTGAGTTCGACGCCCGGCCGGGGAGATTCCCACATGGTGTGGCAGATCTCTCCTGCCTCACCCGCTGCTCCCCTCAGAAGTGTATTTCTGTCGATCTGCCTATCTTACTCCCCACTCTGTCTCTGGTGAACCCTCTCGCAGCCCCACACCTCTGGTGTGTACCCTAGCTTGTATGCATAAATAAATAAATCTTTAAAAAAAAAAAAAAGAAGAAGAATCCATGGATGTCCTTAAGAAAATTTGGCTACCTGAGTTTTTCCGTACTTTTTTTTATTTATATATTTTTACATGGTTGTTCATTTTTGTACAAGTTTGATTTCTCCTCTCAAGTGTGTTCCCGTAAACTTACCACCACTAAGACACCCATGAACTGTCACCATAGTCTCTTGTGCTCTGTTGTTTACAATTAATTGATCACAGCCAATTTTTCCGTATTTTTAAAGCATCCTCTGGGGTGGTATGTTTCAGTTTCCTGTTGCCCCTCATACATCTCCATTTATTATGACATTTCATATTCTATATCGGTATTTTTAAAAGAGCAAATCAAACCTGAGACACTTTGTGGGAAACTTCCCTTCCCCAAAAAATCCATCCTTTTTTTTTTCTGACATCGTTGTTATTTCTGTACTTTTGATTTCTCCCTTCAGGTGTAGTCCCCACTACCACATCACCTGTGAACCTCCACCACAGTCCCTTGTGCTCTTCCCTCCCTTGTATTTACCATCTCCTTCCCCCTCCACTGCTATATGTCTCAGCTCTATGGTTTGCCTGCAGGAAAGCCGTATTTTTTAATAAAACAGAACTTATTGTAACCAAAGCAATATTGTATTTATTTACTTTTTGAGCATAATTGAACTGAATTGTAAATCAACCAGAGACAGTAATACCTAGCACGTTGCAACTACTTAAATTCTAAATGTGGTCATTATAACAGAAATACATAAAAGTTATCTTTGTCATCAAATTTCTGATGAAAATTCTGTTAAAATGGCCCCAAATCTTCCAAATCAGGTAGGTTTCCTGCCTGAGTTCCTCGCTGATTTTGCTTTTTTCAGTGTGCATTAATTTCCTTCATTCATCTCCCCTAGGTCTTCAGAGCACAGATCTCAACCAGAACTGAGTGGTGGGAAAAGCGCCCTCAACTCTGAGTCTGCTTCAGAACTGGAATTAGTTCCTCCAACACAGGTAACTATTCTTCAATGAACTCATATTTCCTGATAGATTATTTATATCACAAATATTTTATTTAAATTATACAGAAAAAGGTTTCAAGTTTTTTTCCAGTGTTTTGTATTTTATCTGCTTTCTCACTAGGTAATTCTCAATGTTTTAAATAACCAATTATATCTATTTTATCAAATATATGTATATATTTGACTGGAAATGTGTAAATGAATTCTCTGTATACTTAGCACTTTTTCTTTGTTCTGCCATTTACTGTTCCATTAGTTTGCAAGACAAAATCTGTTCTACTCCAGTATTAGTACTATTTATGTAACAGAACACCAAAAAAAGGAAATTACATCTTCAGTATTCATTCACATTTATATCTTGCGGAACAAAGAATTTATACATTAGGATCCTGACTATCATGTGAAAATAAATTTTATGCTAAGAAATAACCAAAGTATTAGCAGCAATGACAATACCAAGAGGTATCTTTCTGTGATGTCTCACCTATGAATTAGGAACTTAGCTATGTGTTTCTTATGTTTTATCTGTTGTGCAAATAATTCTATGAATTACTATCAGCTCCATTTTAAAGATGCTTTAAAGAATCTAGGTAAAGTCAAAAATCCTTTTTCAGGATCACTCAACTAATCACTGCTGGAAGTAGGGTGTGAACCAGACCTGTCTGTCCACTATTTGATCCTGGACTCTGGGGTAACTGGCATGTCTGTGGTAACTGGCATGTCTGTAACTAGTTATCTCCTATGGTTCAACTCTGCCCAAAAAGGCCAACCCATCAAAATATTTTCATTCTCTCAGACTCTACAAAAGGACGGCCTTGATATAACACCACAAAGATCTCTTTAGAAATGCATGCTGCAATCTAGTTGAAAATAAGTTGGATGAAATAAGCAAGAGAGACTGAGTTTACTACATAGACAAGATATTTAAACTAAGAAGGGAAATGTGTTGTCTTAGGTGGAATTGAAATAAAGGAGTAATTATAAGAGCAAATATTACTGAATGCTATGATAAGGCTGTCTCATATATGTAAGCTAATCAATCCTGACAATCGACTCTATGAAATAAATTTATTTATTGTACCTATTTTATAGACAGGGAAATTAAGGCATTGTGAGATAAGAACGCTGTCTACACATCCTCAACTAGTAAATGGTAGAGCAAAGCCAGGACACAGATACAGAGATAGAGAGCAAACGGTGAAGAAAAGGAAGTCATCCAGAAAATTCCTAGACCACTGATAGGACCCCCAAACACCTCTCATGCTCCACAAGAGAAGAGTGAACATTAGTGTTTCCAGAATTCTGTTGAAAAGGGAGTCAACTGAATTCTAGAACAAATAACCCTGGGAAGCTTACTGAATTGCAAATGTAGCTTTAAAATGTGTTTTCTTCCTCTGTTATTCTAAATGTGTCCTTTAAAAAAGCAAATTGATAGTTTATTAGAGAAAAGTTTCTTGATAGGTACATTAGAGATTTGGATTTGGCTAGCGTTTTTGGTACTGTTTCATAAACTGTAATCCTTGGAACAATTTAATGTAGCAATAGAACATTTGTTTCTGCAGCAGAGGGAGACTTGGAACAGGTGGGCTGTTTTATGTGGAGCTGAAGGGGTAGAGGATCAGCTCGGGTCCCTGGTTGCCGTGGAGACCACAATGCATCTATCTTATTATCTCAGTGATTGCTACTCTCCTGCTGATGGTGTGATTTCATCCCACCACATCATCTTGCCACTTACCCACTGGTGTGCCTCCAAGCAAACACAATGTGCTTTGGAAAATTTATATGAGGTTCCCAATATTGTCCTCCAGCACATCATTTCCAAAGCACTGTGACAGTTCTCTGCATAGATAAATCATCAGGAATCCTTTTAGAGGGTTACCAATTATTTGTAATGAATTTACCCCTTAATTTGTTGGTTTTGTTTTTTTTTTTTTTGAAACCCAATATGTTCACTTCTCAAGATTGTCCTAAAGAAATTCATACTCTCCTAATTTTAATTCCAATCTATGGTTAAATTAGGAAAATTTCATGAATTTGAGATTTGCTCATATGAACTACCAAGTCTCTCCAATGGAGCAACAAGAAAAAAGACTGATTAATCTACTTGTAATAAAAAATGTGTTTACTGTTAGCAGCATACTGCTCTTTAAAAACGATCCCTTTACAAAGGTAAGGTGATGAAGGTGCTATAAAAATTCAACTTAAAATTGACCAGCACAGTATCAAGTGAACAATTCAGCTCTTCAGAACTTGTCACTGCTCCACCATCATTCAGATGATTCATGGGAAAACCAGAGTAATGTTTTCCTCCCTCTCAGGCCAACATAAACTATCTTAGACTCAACAGGTAGGAGCTATTTACAAGATTGGTTTAAAAATCATATTTCACAAAAGTTAAAAAATCATATTTCAGAATCAGAGGGAATGGAAGCTCACAATGAGAATTTTTATGTTAACTCATTTTTTCTAGATGTGGAGAAGGAAAATAGTTTTCATTAATCTTTTGAATATGGTATGATTTCATCCCACCACAAATCAAAGTAGCAGGAGAGTATAATAAACTATATGATCTCTATATATTTAAGAAAAGATTCTTGACACTTAGGCAAACTGTGTAATTAGTATTCCCTGATGTTAATTACTTACAGAAATTATGCAACCTGGAAAATGAGAAAACATTTGAACAATTGAAGGAAAATACTAAAGATGATGCATAATTAATCTTATCCATTCATGGGTTGAGGTAGTGGTGAGGCAAATAATAATAGTAGTAATAATCCCACTTCTAAAGAGGGATGATGCAAACATTTCTATTTGAAGACTGGACTCTGGAAGAGGAGCTGCAACATAAGCTTTAGCTAACCTAAGTTGGACAGCGAGAGAATGTACAATCAAGCTCTCCAAATCTTGTGTGATTCTATCCAGTTGACAATACCCCAAACCAGAACATCTTAATTCTAAGATGTAAGTGCAGTTGTGTTTTCTGAATTTTTTAAGGAATAATGTAAAAGGAAATTTCTGTTAATAACTCATTTACTATACACTTAACATGTATGATATGAAATATTTCTATTATTTAACATTTATGACCATGTGGAGAACTGATACTGCTCCCATTCTCAAACGAAAAATGCATCTTAGAGAGGGGAAGTAATTTTCCCAAGGTGACCAAGCTAAGGAAGAGAGAAACCAGGACTCATATCCTATCTATCAACTTCTAAAACCCATGTTCTTTTTTTTTTATTGTTATTTATGTCTTTTACATTTTGTATTCCCCTTGGGCAGTCCACCACCAATTCATCCGTGATCCCTCTCCATGGTCCCCTGTATTCTCCTCTCTTCCATTTTGTGCCCTTATCCTCCCCTCCCCCACCACTGAGTGTCTCTCTCCCACCCGGCCTCCCTATAGTCCTGTTATAAGTGAAACCATTCGATATTTTTTTCTTTCTGGCTTATTTCACTGAGTATGATTCCCTCTAATTCCATCCATGTCGCTGCAAATTGCATGTGTTTATCTTCTTTCCATGCTGAATAGTATTCCATTGTATATATGTACCACATCTTCTGGATCCAATCATCTATTTTTGGACATCTGGGTTGCTTCCATACCTTTGCTATTGTGAACAGTGCCGCAATGAACATATGGGTGCGTGTATCCTTTCGGATTAGTGTAAAACCCACGTTCTTAACAACAGAACACCTCTTATCAACCAAAGAACCTTATCCGCCTGCAATAACTCACAGAATACCTATTTCCCTCCTCATTACAAGCCCTGGTTATTACTTACTTTTCTAAATTTAAGGAAGATTATCACTTTGATGCAGAAATATTGTAAGATAAAGTAGTATTGTCATTTGATCTGAGGCCATATGCAATTTTGTGCCTACCCACCCCCACCAATTCATTCTCAAACTCTTACTCTTAGAAATACTGATGATTTCCATTTCAGTTCAACAAATGACTGGATGTCTCTTATCCACAAAGTCATAAGTGAAGCAGTAAAAAATGAGAACGATACTACAATTATGAGAAGGTTCAAAATTTGCATATCTAATGGAGACCAGATAGTCCACTCCCTGCCTTGCACAAATGTTTAGGAATTTGCTCCTGGCACATAATGTACAGCTTTGCATGAGTACCTTTCAATGATAAATACCTGTTGATTAAGATAAAAGAAATCCTGGTCATCCCAATGAGGCAAGTGTTTAAATGATCTGTTATCATATAAGAGTCAAACTCATCTCCATTACCTACAAACAAAAGTGTTCTAAACACAGATATTTTTAATGAATTTTGAAAATCACACTTTGATAAGCACTAACCAAAAAGATGATAATAACAAAAGGCAAGTTTCATTGCACACTTAGTAAGTACTGAATATTTTTTGCATATACTTACATGACTTTCTCTACTTAATTCTTACTTGGACTCACTAAGTGAATATATACTCTGCAGATGAAAATGCTAAAGATTACAGAGATTAAGTAATTAAGTCATTTGTTCAAGATTGACTCCAGGCAGGCTGATTCCAGAGATTGTGCCTTTAGTAACATTTATATTGTCCCCAAAGGTCTGCTGGCTGTTATATATTTTTTTCTTTTCTGTGGTGAAGCAGATCTCTTTTCCCCTTCAATTTATTTTGAAAACTACTGTGTTTTGGTGGGAGACCTTTAGCAATAATGTGAAGGTAATTGTATGAGGAAATATGAATGACATTGAGATTAGCTGACAGAAGTGTGCCAGGACACCCACAGGCACAAATATAGTAATTTTCAAATCATAATTTTGATCACAGATATAACTTTAAATAAAGAAGATAAAACATAATTTTATATTTAAATAGTCATTTATCTTCCTTCCCCTTAACCTAGTGCTTATCATTCAGAAGAATCAACAACCCAGGGAACAAAATGCTTTCTTCTCTGGAAAGTATAAAATCTAAAATCCAATTAACTTAAACCAATTAAAATTCTGATTTAAAGCCAAGCCACTACAGGTTGCTGTAACTCCAAAGCATTTTTCAAAATCATGTGAAGAAGAAAAGAAATGCCTCCATCAGAGTATGTTTGTGAACTCCAGAGTTCTACCTCCAGACACATGATGTCAATATCTACTTCAGAAGTTCTAGCATGTGGTCCTTAGATCAGCAGTATCAGCATTACCTGAGAATTTTAAAAATGCATATTCTATTGCCCAGCCTATCCCTACTAAATCAGAGACCCTGGGGTGGAATTTGGCAATCTGTGTGTGAACCTCAGCTGATTCTGATGCCCACAAAGTTGGAAAACTAATAAAGTCTCTGCATTACCCAAATAGCTGCAACTCAAGCCTTGGGGTGCAATTGTCTTGTTTACCATGTCTCTAGTTAAATACTGAGCAATATCGGCAGTTTACAAGCAATTCTTATACAGTTGACCCTTGAACAACACCAGCTTGAATTACACGAGTCCACTTTGAACTACACGGGTCCACTCGCATGCAGATCTTTTTCCATCCTAGAGTTCTACATTCACAGGAATCAGTCAACTATAAGTGCTTGTTGGTTGAATCTGAAGATGCAGAACCCCAAGGAAGATGGGGAGCACCAACTATAAATTATACTCAAATTTTCGACTTGGGAAGAAGGCATCAGTGTCCCCAGCCCCCAGGTTTTTCAAGAGTCAACTGTGTATATGTTTTCTCATATTATAGATATTGCCTATAATGAAATTAGAGGCTAAAAAACTGTCTTGGTTGAAAAAGAGGCTACTATTTCTATGTGTTATAATTTGTATTTTATCTTCAGCCTTAAACCAGCAAGTCTGACCACACTTGTTAGACAGTTTCAATTTGAAAACTGCCTCGCTGTTAGAGGACTATGGGTGCTTGGTTATCGTGACTATGGCAACTACATCTGAGGTGGGAGAGCCCACACTGCCCAAACACTAACAAGGATGTAAATCAATGATGCTTCAATATTTAAAAAAATAAAGAAACTGCTTCTGTTTACATTCTGCTATCTATATTTTATAGCATTTATCTCATGCTTCCTTGGGCAAAATAAATGGCTTTAAAATGTAAGGGAGAGAACACTTTGTCATAGTAATAACCTAAGGCCTTTGTAACAGTGTGGAAAATAGCATTCACCCAAATAGTAAATGTGCTATCAAAAGAAATTTCATTTGCACAGTATGATTCTATTTACACATATTGTTTTAAATGGCAAATATAAACTGTAAGTTTAGAATCCTGAGCAATCTGCTCTTCTTCCTGAAATATGGTGCACTTTGTCTCCTGTGATTCATAATCCACTGGGGTCGTGAGACATTGATGAGGGGAAGTCAGTGACAGCCATGGGGTCTGTTAGGTCTGGTTTCCCAGGAAAGACAGATCGTATCTCACTGGTGGAAAGTGTCTCTAATCAAAGGAGGTGCCTTGCAACAAAACTATTAGTCCTTTCTCTTCTCCTCCTCATACTATTCATGAGTCATTTATGAAATTATTATATAAATGTACAAAGTTTATTTCTTACCATCTATCCACATTTTTAAAATGTATTTGTTTATTTTATTAATGAGGGAACCAGCAGGAAGACAAAATAATTGGTTCCAAAAGCAAAGGAGTAAAGAATAGAGAGTTTCATAACCAGTTGGGAAAGAAATGCTGAAGCAAGTTTACCAACTTCCATACAAGCCTTGTTAATTTTTTATAAGATGGGTTAACTTTTCAATCAGTCTATCACACTCTAACAACTTCTCAGTTCTAAAAGGTTGTAAACCATCTGTGACTTTATATTTATTAATCAAATACATTGCTGAATGGTATTCTCAAAATAGATGTCCACATCCTAATCCCTGGAAGTTGTGATAGTCAATCTCAATTTTGTTTCTGGAGTTCCCCAATCTCTCACTTGATTCAAAGGATTGGGAGAAGGTAGTTGCTATCATGGGACCCAGAGAAGAAGGGAAAGATGCTTGCCCACGATAGCCATTAGGCCTAGCCCAGCTGGGAGGGAAGTGCTGAGGCCTGGCAGCCCTGGATGTGCCCTCCTCGCCCCACTTTTGACCACAGGCACCACTCCAGAAGCCTTGCCCCTTTGTTGTTCATAGGCCTTACTCTCAGCTGGACACCCCACCAGCGCATCCTGCAGCCTTTACCTCCCCAATCCTAGGTTGTAGGTCTTCATTAGCCTAGACCTCTGCCACTCTAGGCAACAGGACAAAGAACAAGGCACCTTTCAATCTACTACAAGCTCCCTTTAGCCTCCTGGAATGGCCAGGAAACCTTGACAGAGAACACAGCTACCTTCTGGGATTCGGAGAAAGATATCCCTTGATTTTGTTCATTGATGTACTCACAGCCAATTTACAAATATTTATTGATAATGGAGCACATGGTGTTTGTAGGAAATGTGAGGGGTCCTATAATGAAGTATTTCAGGGAGGAGAAAACACAAATTAATATTTCAATAAATTAACCTTCCAGGTTCATTAAAGCAAAAGTCGAAACCTGTTGCTTACACATTACTTTATTATTAATTGCTTCATTATTATTTTCACTCCATAATACTTTTGAAGCCTTTTGAGCTGACTCCCTCACCCATGCTTCAATTTCTGAGGGAAAGATTTTCTATGTTTTGCATCTTTCTGAAATGGTCAGCTGAGCACAGCCTCCAGTGAAAAGCAGTGTAGTGCAAGAACAGGCCCCAAGCACCAACTCTACCACTTACCAGGTGTGTGACTTTGGGCAAGGTAATTAAGCAATCTGTGCCTCAGTGTCATGGAACTGACAATAATACTTACCTGAAAAATCTAAATGAGTTCTAAGTTGTAAAAGAGGAGTATCTGACATGCCGTGAGCCCTGGTATTACTGTTATGTAATAATAAATGGCAGGGCTAGTCCTTTTGAGGCCATGATGGTGGAGAACGAAGGAAAAATTGCTGAGCTGTGTAGATGGTAATGTTAAGTGAAAAACAAAGCTTTGCTATAGGACAGCGGTTTCCACAAATGGCAGCTTGTCAAAATCCCTAGAGGAGATTTTCAAGCATTCAGTGCCCAAGCCCCATCCCCTGGGCGATGATCTGGGTAAGCCTGGCCTACTGAAGTATTGACTAGTTCCTGCAGAGGTCAGGGCTGAACCTCCCTGCAGTAATGCAATTAACACCTGGATGATGGAACCCGATCCTATTCTGAAAAAAAAAAGTGATGGGCTATTATTTAATGGAGTGTGTTTTGCTTTAATGAACATAAAAGGTTAATTTACTGAAACATTAATTTATGTTCTCACCTCCTTGATGTATGTGTTGCAGTACCCCTCATATTTCCTGCAAACAGTACCTGCTCCACCTATGAAAGCTGGTGGGAGGAGGTACGCCACTTCCTGAGGCCCAGCTGCCTTATCAGTGCAATCCCTCATTCTGCAATTGTGACTACTCATCTCTGGGCCCTGGGCTAGATAGAAGGAGAACAAAAGGATCAGACAAAATCCTGCTTCTGTGGATCCCACAGTAGGCAGGAAGATAGACAAGAAAACAGGCAATTATAAGGAGAAAAATCAGAAAACCTCTGCAAGCTCTCAGAGAGAAGCCTGAATAAACTACAACATAGTCTTACTAGGAAATCCCTGGAAAAAGAATGAGGTAGAGGTCAAAGTACTAAATATGGAAACTCTCCAAGATATTGAGTAGGGAAAAAGCAAAATAGATACCGACATTACAAAAAAATCCAGAGATATACCTCTTATTTTCAATGATTTTTTTTCAAGAAAACTGTATTCTTTTTTGTGACATTAAAAATTAATAACTTTTTTTCATTCCAGCAGACTCTTGGGGAGGCAGAAGAGATGTTCTGGAAATATTTGTCTTTAGCTAAATTAAGATGTGTATTACAGTGCCTATTAATTGTGAAAAAGCCATTGGCATTATTGGACATGATTTCATCTAAATGATGGTTATTTAACAGAGAACAATGTCCTGGGGAAACAGGACATCAGACAGATATGTGGCAAGAAAGAACTGGCAAAGGAATGAGATACTGCACAATGATCTGTACATACAGGGAGGACCTAGCAGCCACCTTCCCACTCTGAGGCTTTCACAGTTTCCCCAGGCTGAGCCGCCTAACAAAGCTCAAGTTCAAATATCAGTTCTTAGGTCTTAGCTTTTGAATGCAAATTCTCTGTCCTGGCTGCATATTTGAATCCTGTGGGAGGTTTACTAAAATATCAGTGCCTGGGACCAAGATCAATTAAAGTACAATATTTGGAAGGTGGAGTCTGCATGTTGATTTTAATAAGACCAGGGCTGAGACTGTTAGTGTACAACAGAGGGGTACCCCGAGATCCCAAACTTGCATGCTCTAAAGGGGTTTTGCCATTTGCCCCATAAAGACAAATATACTCTTAATGTGAAAGAAGTTTAATAGGATTAGTGTGTATAGAGAGAGATGAGAAGAAAGGATAATAGTTTTCCAATAAAACACCCAAAGTTACCATCGCCCTCTTGGGTAAATGACCAGCCAAACAGGGTTGACCCAAAGCAGGGCCACTGAGTCCTGAAAACATGCCAGCCACATCTTGGATGAAAGGAGCAAAATCAAAGCACAAATCAAGACAAAAGCTGCCATTGTCAGCCTCCCCATATGTCTCTCACCCACATCTCTCCCAAATGTCTCTGCATGTCTCGACTCCACGAGTCTCCCTCTATATCATCCAAGTCCCCGGTGGAGACCCAAAGCTGCAAAAATAGCACACTCTTTCTTCACATGTCTCCCTGTTTCAATCTCTCCCAAGTCTCCTGCTCCAGTCTCTTCTAGATCCCCAATGTCACTCAGCTCTATACTTCATTAGGTAGGTCAAGGAACATGGAGCCTCCCCTTTTTATGGAGATTCCTCTCTTTAATAAGACCACTGTAGAAAAAACATGCATGACTGATGGCACACATTGTGGTACCATCACAATTTGGGCAACATTATGCCTGCAAAATATTTCAAAAATGACTAAATTGCAGTTGTTTCTTAAAGTCTAAGAGAAAATGGGTAAAGGAAAATTATTTGTATTTTTGTATTATGTGATCCTAATATTATAACACCATGTGTTGGGTTTATTTCAGGCTCGACTGACCAAAGAACAGCGCTGGGGAAGTGCATTACTTTCCAGAAACCACTCCTTAGAAGAGGAATTTGAAAGGGCAAAAGCAGCGGTAGAGGTAACATTTTTGTTTGCTTTTCTGTTTCATATTTCTGAGAGTGGATTTCAAAATATCAGACTTCAGCAGGATACATGTGAAATGGGTCTTGCTTTATAGACACAAATAACCATAATTACAATTGTTAGAATAAAAGCTATTGTTATCAGAGAACTTTTGACTTCCTACCAGAGGTGACTAACAGATGCCAATCTATCACAATTCTGTGATGGATTAGCAGTGACTGGAGTCCTAGAGGAGAACTCTGAGCTTAGTTTCATGATCTATGACCACTGCTTATGCCTGAGTTTTTCCTCTCTAGTATCTAATGCAATGTTTGAAACATAGAAAGTCTTATTGCCCCTGAGATATTATACATTTATATTGTTTATGTATATATTATACAAGAGGCTCGGAGAATATTCTAGTCAATGGACAGTTCATCGTTACTTCAGTCATAAGATTGTTCAAAACAATGCTGATAAGTTCAATAAAATACTTTATTTGAACACTGATTTCTTTATTTGGCCGGTAGAAAGGAAAAAGGCAGGGAACTGGGAAAAAAAAAAAGTACCCTTTGCTGTTCTTTATCCATTTTCTTTATGGTTGAAATCGCAGAGCATAGCACGATGCTGTCTATGATACTCATCATAGTTTTTCTGGATATCTCTTTGAGAGAGAAGTTTTTATCTAATCCAAGTGCAAACTTGTTAGGACCTCCATTTCTATTACTGATGTGAAATCTTGAAATTGAAATTATTCTTTAAATATTGCTCATTTATGTGGCTCTCTTACCACTAGAAATTGGATGTAATTATTAAACTGTGGGCAGTCTTTTAATAACTCCATACTTGAAGTGCTATTAAATCCTATTTGCAGTTTAATGTTAAAAAGGATTCTTTATATTCTAGGATATAATTCCAGCCATAATTTCATATCATCATTCAGAAACTCAATAAGAGAATACTTTTATCTCATCACAATAAAATCCACCCAAATGTCTTCTTTTAATTTTAAGCTTTTTTAATTAAAAAATAAGTTAATGCATATTTAGCACTCTTGAATGTGATCTACTGATATATTTGATTGAGACCAGCTGAGTTCAATCAAAATGTTCAACTTCATGAAGGCTGTAGCTTAATTTATCTTTAATGTAGATTTTCCAGCCTGAAGAGTTCATTTAAATTTATCTTTTGAACCTTTACTGTGTATAGCACAATGAATTAGCACCAAAAAAAAAGAATTACTTAAGTGGACATATTACAATTTATCTGGTCCCATTTATAGTGAGAATAACAATGGGTTTAAACTCAAAATACTTAATTACAAAGCAGTATATCAGCAAGGAAAAATTTATCCATCTATCTATCGTGCATGTGTGTGTATGTATATTCACAAAATCATTTCATTTCACAAAATCATGGCTTTGTTAGAGATGTTAAAAGTCATCTATCCCAACCAGCCACACACACACACACACACACACACACACACACACACACACACACACAATTTTTTTCTTTTAAAACATACATGACAAATTATCACTGTTTCTACTTGAGTACTTTTAAATAGGACCAACTCACTTCTTACAAGGGAATCTATTTCAGTTTTGAACAGTCCTCACTATTAAAAACTCTTTCTTATTTTTGCTAAAATTAATCTCTTGGCGGTTTCAGTTTTGTTTAGACTTAATTTGCCCTCTGTGGAACAAAGGAGAATTAGTTTAATCCTTCTCTACATGACCCTCATCTCATCTCAAGAAGTCTTGTCTTCTCCCGGCTTCTCCTAATCTCTTCTAAGAATTGAGAGATCCGAATTATTAATCCAACTTGTCACTAACAGCTAAATGAGATGTATATCTCATTTACCAATACAGATCTCAACTTCCTCTGTAGTCCTTTCCAGTTATAAAATCCTAAGAGACTGTAAGTTCCTTCATGCAGTTGAAATACTACAAGCACTACCCGCTGCCTAGATGTGCTGGAGGTGGGACTAGGTACAGTGCTAGGAATAAAGAAACAAGGTTGTCTTGACTAGCTGCCTAACAATAGCATGGACCAGAAGACCAACTTGGCTTATCACTTGCTCCCTCTTCTTTAGTTTTGCTCATCTGGAAGATGAAAGGCTTGGTATTCTAATATGCTAAAACCTTATGAGTTTATGATTTCAAGTAAAACAAATAGTAAGTACAAAATTCCCAGGAAGTAGGAAAATTGTAAGCAAATTTGCTCAGTTGCAAGCCTGGAACTGAGAAGCTCCCTTAAGAAATGAGGGGAGATAATTTCCCTGGTCAACAAATTTTTACAAAAGTCATGTTACTTAAATAAAATTAGTCATTTCCTATCAATTTGTATGTGCTCAACACGAATATGACAGTCAAATTCTAATTTTGGCTCTAGGTTTTTTTTTGTAATCTGCAATAAATTGATGTTTACATCACAAAATGCATGCTAATAGTAATAGGCCTACAGTTAATACCTGTAAAAAATCAAGTTATAGACTACTTCTTAGATTTCTTTGCTTGTCTCTGGTACACTTGTTCAGATAGAACAGATGGAAGACGGTTTCCATTGTGCAAAAGCAAAGCCTTAAGACTCAGTTTTGAAGAGTCTAGAAATAGTCTCCATCCATGTGGGTTGTGAGTGATTTCTAAGGCATTCATGAGGCCCTCAATATCAGAACAGAATACCAGAGTACTCTCCTTTATGAAGAAAGGCTCTAACTGCTGGTGGCGCATTCGATATAAAGTAATTATGACATCTTCTTCTAGAAGATTCCATTGTTGGAGTCTTGATCCTAGCAATTCTGCCTTGTTCTTGGATAAGTCCAAATCACAAACCAGGTCATCGAGTTCTTCCTGTGTTAGTCTGTGTGGGGTTGATGATGCACCACAGTGAAAATCTGGATCACTGCATGCTGATGGAACAGGAGAAGAACAGGTCGGCTCACCCTTGTCCTCATCAGATGAATCAAGAGAATATTCTGCTGGAGTTCTGGAATAGGAAGTCCCTCACCATGTGGAACTGGTCTCAATGCAGATGGAATGTTTGGGTAGACTATTCTCGACTTTTTTTGCTTCGTTATTCTGCCAGAAAGAGGAGGAACCAAGCAGAAGTAATAATCTTTTATGTGGTTGCTTGGCTCTCTCCACACCATGGGGACTGCAAACAGCATTGATGGTCTTTTGCCATTTCACCACTGTGAAAGCTGTGTTGTACATGTAGCACAGCATAGATGCCGGACCCAAGGCTTGTCTTGTTCACCAACCTTGCATCTGAAGTAGAGATGATAAGCCTTCTTCACTTGAGAAGTGATAATTTTCTTCTGGTTGGCAAATGTTACTTACCCACAAATAGAGCAGAAATTGTCCATGCTATTAACGCACTTTTGAGGCATTACTGTTCTGTATTGTCCCTAAATGGATAAAATAATAACAGTTCTATGGAACAGTAGCTTAAACTGTTTCACACAAAGTCTGAACTATTTTCAATGCTCAACCTTTCCGACAGGGCTTTCTATAGTGCACTGCTGACATCAGCGTACTTCAGCAGTTGCCTGGCAATAGTATTGCATTGCATCAGAAAATGGTGCAATCAACTCTGGATGATGCGTGCATGATGGTATTATGCAATGCGATGCAATATTAAATCATTCTAGGGTGATTTAGGATGTTGTTGCAGCCCTACTGAATAAATTTACACGGTGAAACATATAAAATGAATTATATGAAATATCTTCAAAACGAGAGCTAATAAAAATTTTTCAGGGTTATGTTCATATTCAGCACACCAAGATACTACAAATTAGGGCCTTTCTTAAGTCAGTAACAATCTCACTGTTGACCAGTGTTCTTATCATAAGGTGTGATTGGTTTGGAGAAAAAAGAGGAGAGACAGTAGACTGCTTACACTAAGCTGATGGTAAATCAGACCTACTGATATGCGCACATTTGTGGATGATTTACTTCCAGACATTATTCTTACTTAGGATATTAGCTAAATTCATAGTTGAACACATAATAAAATACATCAAAGTGTCTTGAAAATATACATGCCCTTTGACCCCACCACTTTTTAGAATGTATCCTAAAGAAATAGTCATGGTAATCAAACTTGAATAGACAAGGTTGCAATATTTTCACTGTAGGATTTTCTTAAATAATGAAAATTTGCAAACAGTATTCTGTTCTATAATGGACAATTAACTGATTTTGATCCCTAAGGTAAAATGCTATTTAACCATTAGAAATAATATAGAAAAATATTTAAGAACATGTCATAATGCTTAGTGATAATTAAAATAATAATTTATATACTCACAGTTTTGCAATATGATTCTAATTTTGGAAAATGATAGTAGTAGCATAATCCCTAATATGTTAAGTATGTGCTGCATCTAAAGCACTGAGTCAGGAACAGGACATGAGTTGTCTCATTTAATCCTCACAGCAGTTTTATGAAAAGGGCAACATTACCATCCCCATTTTGCAGATGAAAAAATGGAGGCTCAGGGAGATTACAACCAGTTGCATGGCATTTTACAAGCAATTAAGTGTCCAGAGTCCATATTCCAAATTACTGCACTATAGAACCATAAAAAGAGTCAGTGCCCAAATGTTAACAGCAATTACTCTTAGGTGGCTACACTTAGAGTGGTTTTATCTATTCCATTAGCTTATCTGTTTTTTCCAAATGTTCCATCATGAATGTATTATGTTGGTAATCGAGGGGAAAGTAACAAGTCAGAGATTCGTAAAACAATCTGTGAAAGATGATTCTTAAAAGAACTAAAAGTGCCTCATTATTTATTTCAAGACAGGTTTGTCTTGAAATAAAGAATGACAATGCAGATTGGCATCATTACTGACAGTTCTAATCTCTAGTGGGACCCAGATGAAAATTATGTCGGAAGTGAAGGGAGAATCGGGTGGTAAATCAGGTAAAAGGGATCAATCGCATGGTGAAGGGTAGCACTGGATTTTAGCGGTGAACTTAATATTGCATTTACGTATCTTGATTTGCAATGATGCACACCTGAAACTTATGTAATGTTAAAATGCAATATTACCGCAATTAAAAAAAGGAAGAAGGGAGGGAGGGGAGGAGGGAGGGAGGGAAAGCAAGCATGACTAGGGCAAGTTGAAACTTTCCAAAGTCTCCATCTTACATTTTTAGATCATCTGATTGCACAATACCTTCTACTTTACAATCTAGTCCATTCTTAAACTAATCATTTTGTCATCCTTCCTCATGATGTAACAACTGGTCCCCTCTCCAGCTTGTCCTGGTCCTCAGTCCCCGAAAGTACCAAGTGCACTGCTTGTTCTCTGTTCCTCTCACCCAACAGCCTCATTGCCCACTGTCCCCAGCCTGTCTTCCCTGTGCTTTCTCCAACCTTTCTTCCTTCTGCAAAAGCGCTTTTCCTCTAGATCCTCATGGGACAGATTCCTTCTTGTCATTCAAGTTTTAGCTTGAGTGTCAAGGCCTCAGAAAAGCTAAATCTGACCCCCCAATTGCTGTCACAGCAACTAGAGTATTGCTTTTCCCCTTTCATTTACCACTGGACCTTTTCCTGTTTAACTTTTATTTATTTTCCTGTTTATGTCTACCCTTCCACTTTATTTTTTTAAGGTTTATTTTATCCATTTACATATACAAGAACTAGGGGGTAGGCCAGAGTTGCAGGGAATGAGAGGATTCACCAGAGGTAGAGTGGGGAGCAGAACAGGCAGTTTTACTGAAATACACTGCTGAGGGGAGCAGCAGGTGAGACAGGAGAGGTCTGCTGCGCCATGTGGGTCAGCTCCCTGGCCAGGAATTGAACTCATGCTGCAGTGACTGTCCATAGCGCTTGATAGCACTGAGACTTTAACCCCTGCACCAGGGAGGCCCTATCTTTCTATTTAAATGTAACCTTCATGAGATGAGGAACATCATCTCTCATTCACCAGTATACCCCAACATCCAGAATAATGTCTGGCACCTAGTAAGTATTCAATAGATATTTGCAAATTACTGGGTGAATGGCTAATTTTTAATCCATTAATATGAGCAACACTTCTTTTTGTCTAGCTGTTCTTGCACATAAAGTGCCACATGAGCCCTAATGTAATTTAGTATCTGCATTTCCATAGTGGTATAAACAAATAATTCTGTCTGTGGCATGTGAATTTCTGCCAGGGACTGTACTGAAGTGTCCTCTGTGGTTTTCTTGGTCTCAATGTCAGTGAGGTGCACTTACTTATAAGAATGCAAGTAGCACCAACCTCGCCACGAAGTAACATGGGGTATGTTTTATACAGTGCATGGTACAAACTAGCTTTTACTTATATTGAGCAATAGCTGACAACTTGCAATTCAACTAATTTTTGAGCTAAAATGTCCTTGCCCTCCCACCCCCACCCCACCCCCAAAAAATAGTGTCTTCTTCTGGAAAAAGAGACAATTAAAAACATATGACCTGAAAATCTGTTTATGTGCAAAGGCTGATGGTGTGCAGGCTCAAGTCAGCCTACTGGATCTGTTGAGATCTTGTGTAACTAGGGCTTTTTGCCTCCATGTTTTATGTTTTATTGAAAATTCATTGCAAATTCATGTCTGCTCAAAGAATTATAAATTTCAGACAAAGAGCTAAATAGTCCTTCTCTGGGCTTTTTCTTTCTTTCTTTCTTTCTTTTTTAAATATATCTTTCCTGAACAAATTGAGAGAAAAGCTTCCTCCTTGCTTCCTCCTGGAACATCTTCCTGGCCAGCAGCCTAAATATGCTGTCGGCTACAATGGGCCCCTAGGACAGATGCACAGGGAGAAGCAGAAGTGACTAGCGATGGTGGGGGAAGAGGGGCAGTCCCAGGAGCTCAGTGAGGCCTGAAGCTCCCTCGCAGCAATGGGACATCCCCAGAGAGTTCTGTGCTGCACCTGCAAGGAGAGAGAAGGTTGAACAGGCAGTCAGCACCCCTGCAAGCACCAGAAATACCCTCTTCATCATGTTTAGCAGGGCAGGAGAGAGCCAGCCAGTATCTGATACTGTATTTAGCTGGTTGCTCTTTAGGTGCCTCAACCTTCAACATTTAACAACAAATTCATCAGACATGTAAGCTTTTTTTTTTTTTTTTCTGAGTCAAGGACTATGTGCTGGGTATAGGAACAGAGAATGAAGACAGTCTCTGCCCTTAAAGAAGGGCCACCGGTCTTCTCAGAGAAGATTATCTGAGTATAACTTACCGAGTCAGGGGGTTCTTAATGAGTTTCCACATCCATCGCCACACTAGACTTTAAACTCTTACAGACAGTATCTTATCTCACCTTCTGCATGCTCTTAGCAGTTTCCAAAGAATCAAGTATGGAGTAAAGCCTCACAAATTTTTACTGAATAAATAAATGAACAAATTAGAATTTTTTTCCTCAGATGCATCTGTTTCATCTAAGCATTTCTTCTCGAATGCTTAGGAAATATCACAAAAAAATTTATGAAATTACAAATTAACATTGTGCCACTGGAATCAAAGTCACATTTTACTTGGCTCCAAGATTTTTATTGTAGGCAATACAATGTTTATTGTAGGCATTTCAGTCAATGTTCTCATTGCTCTGTTTTTATTCTGAGAGAGGTATTCATGCGAGCCAATTTTGAAAAGGAATAATGAAATACATGAATGTGGGAAAATGAAGGTTCATGGACAATGGAAGCTGTAGTGGTCAGAGAAAAGAAAAAGAACAGGAAGCTTAAGTTTAAAGTCACTTGGCTAATGGATTGAGTCTATTAAATTCTACTAAAACCTTTAAATTTTAAATTCATAACTCTTTCCTTATTCTAATTCTCTTCCCTTTGAGCTTCACATGGATTATTGCTTGTGGTAATTTAAAGTATCCACAGATTCTTTGCTATGCCCTTCAAAATATAGAACTTCATTTGCCTCCCCCTTGAATGTAGGCTGGGCCTGTGGTTCACTTCTAAAATATAGAATAAAATGGAAGTCGTGATGTGTGAATTTAAAGATTAGATTATAATAGGTACTGGGACCTGCTCTTTGTTTTTTCTCCTAAAAGAGCTTTCCCTTGTTCTGGAAAAGCCCAGTCTCATGCCATGAGGATCCTTAGCAGGTGAGGAAACAAGGCCTCTAGCAACAGTCAGCAAAGACCTGAGGCCTCCTGCCAACAACCATGCAAGTAAGCCACCATGTAAGTGGATCCCATAGACCCAGTTAAGTCTTCAAATGACAATTAGCACCACCAGCCAACAGCATAATTCCAACCTCACAGGAGACCTGAGTTAGAACTGCCAATGCCTGAATTTCTGACCCTCAGAAACTGTGAGATAAAAAAAAATTTTTGTGCTTTCTTTAAGTGTCTGCGTGTGGAGTCGGGATAATTTGCTATGCAGATATGTAGGTGTTGCATTGTTTTGCTCCTCCATGTCCCCAGCCTCCTTTTACTCTACTATTCTCTTTTCCTTCTCTGTTACCAATCTATTTCAGTACCGCAGAAATAGGAAGATGATCCTCATGGCACAGCAACAAGATTTTCATTCACTCTAAAATACAGTTTTTTAACTTCCTTCCTCCCTTTTCTACTGATATTCACCTTATCCTCTGTGATTCCCGAGGGAGAATGAACAAAAGACTTTGCGACAACGCTTGTCCCTAAGGGCATGTTCATCCCTTCACCAAGGATCTACTCAGGGACTGGTCTTTTCTTCACAGCACCTAGATCTTTCTTCATGACAATCCTCAGGGACAGCTACCCACTAACTCTCTGTTCTATGTCCTATCTCAAGGACACAACCCTCAAGAAAACTCTTATTCAGGCTTCAGATTAACTTTCTTTCCAGAAGCACTTTGAAAAATCACAGAAAAATTTATGATCACTATTATAAGATCATGGATAGTGAAAAAATTTTATATGAATTAAGAACTCCTTGTTCTAGAACTATGGGTGGCCTTCTTGTCATTCTAAGTTTAACCAGGATATGCCATATTCAGAGCAACACAACAGCTATACCCAGTTTCAGTGACATTAGCTTAAAAAATGCTTTTATAGAGGAATTTCGTTTTCAGCTGAAGTTATTCCCTGATGAGCACCTCAGCAATATTAAATGATTGAATGAAATTGGAGACCATTCTTAAATTGCCTTGATTCATACAAACTGCTGATTTGGGTGCCCTCCTACCAAGATTATCTGTCTCTACCAACTTCTTGCATTTCCTTTTGCTTTCTATGATAGTGTCACCTCTTTGAAGTAGGTGGAAGAGATTAATGGTTTTATACTACTTAAATCATTCTAACTTAGATAAATATCCAAAAAAGAGAAAATCTTCTGAAAATATATGGAAGTATTTTGTGGTCAACATTGAAGGACTCTTAAGGTCAACTGCTTGAGATACAGCTTTCCTAAAGCTTAGCACTTCATGTATGCTATCATGCTTCCCATGTCAAATTGTAGACAGGTTACAAAAAGGTTAGATATGTTGTGAGTTCATTGAGAAACTGGTAAAAGTGCCTTTACTCTCATATTGATTTGAGTTCCTTCCATTTTAAACAACCAAACAAAAGATGAAATAAAGCCGAAGTAACAACATTCCCTAGAAAACTGACAATAGACCTGAAGTTACCAGAGTGGGAGGGGAAGGGGAAAGACTAGTTCAAAGTAGGGAGGCGCACAATGGACTATGGGTGCTTTGGTGGTGGGTGAGGTTTAGTAACAACACCTGAAGGGGAGATCCTCTACCTCCAAAACACAAGCAGTGATGTAGACCAATGTTACCTCGAATTCAAAAAAATAAATAAATACATAAATATCTTTTGAAAATAACAAAAAAAGTGGTTTCCAAAAACAACATGCATATGTTAAGAATTATTGTAGGGTGACTTACAATAAACCCTAGCAATGGATGGATAAACGTATAAGGATGAAAGTATAACAGTCTTAGATAAATTTACAGATAAGTAAACCATTAGGAGAGATATTTAGAGTCCGTCTCTAATTTTTTAAAGTCATTGTGATGGACAGCATATCCTTTCACTGTCCCTTGATGTCCACTATATAAATGAGTACTGAAGTAACAAAGTCTTAGAGTTGACCCATTCTAACAAAACCTCACTGATCCACATATCAGTCTTCTAGACCATAATGGTTTCTAGACCATTATATTTGTAGACCAGTAGCAGACCAAGTGGTAGGTTGGATAAATGTCCTTCACACCAAATCAGGGAAGTCCAGGAGCTGCATGGGGACATGATCTCATCAACCAATACATATGCTGGAGAAGATGAACACGAAAAGATGGAAACTTCCGAGCCAGACTTGAGCAGTTACAGACTGCTCTGTGCACACATCTGCTTGTCCACTACCAACATAAGGACAAAAACTTATATTCCTTCCTCTTCAAAGAGACACTCTAAAGATCAATGAGACTTTGGATAAAAAGATTTTAAAGTGTTTGTTGCAAGCACTCAGGAATCACGAGCTTAAAAAAATGTGAGGAAGCACAAAAATATATGTGAGTATAATTTTGAGCTAGACATGGGTCCCTCTTCTAACTTTACCCATATCTTACCATCGATAAAATGAGAGGTTTGAATTAGATTGCATTTCATGAGTTTTGTTTAAAAGATAGGTAGAAAATGGATGAACATGTTCATTTAATAATTTATTTTAGTATATACTAGAAAATATAACTAGGGCTTCAAGCTGGTGATTTCAGGGACATAATTTAAAGGCGAGAGTAGATTTCACCTGTTTATAAAAGAACTGTATCAGTTACAAGATATATTAAATAAATAATAATATAAATACAAATATGGTGAAAGTCAGGATCATATGACTCATGCTTAAGGAACACTGAGATTGATGATTTTGAGGTCCGTAATTCATAAGAGCAATGCTTTCCCCCATTCTCTCTCTGTCTCTCCCATTCTAGATTTTTTTCTTTTACTTTTAGAAGAAATTTATAAAACATTTTTTTAAATTTTATTTCTGTAAAAGGAATAGTGTAATTCTATTTATCTGGAACATTCAAAATCCCATCTTTTGATTAATAATAATATGCATATCAACCAGTCTTTAATATTCTATAAAACATCCTATAGCTTGAATATTATTGTTCCTAGTTGACTAAAAAGGAACAAAACTAAGATCTGCCACTTAAGTATCTATCTTACTTTTATCATATATGAAATCAGGGGCTAAAATTGTTCTATATTCAAATTAATAGCACTATCTGCCCATTTGGATTTCAAAAGAATTCTTATTTAAAATAATCAAAATATTGAATGATGAAAAGATGAGATGCATATATTATCTGATAACTAACACACTGTTCATTGGTTTAATAAGTAAAGCAGAAGTATACAAAATCCAGTGGAAAGTCCTTAAACTCCCTGAGGACAAAGTGGCACTCTGAATGTTCTTTATTTAATTGACTAGGGGATATGATATGCAATACAATAGTTGGTGCATAGTTGATGTTTAATAAATATTTTCTATTGATTTAGAAAATGACCCTTTTCCATTAGTCTAGCTAGTTCTGCCTCTTCCTCCCACATGATCAACCATCAATCTCTTAGATCTTGTATTTGTCAGGGTTTTCCAGAAAAATAGAAGCGGTAGGATATCTATATCTATAATCTATCTATCGAGAGAATGAGAGAGAGTGTGTGTGACAAAGAGAGAGAAAGAGGGAGGGAGCATGCTTGTGATTCATTATAAGTAATTACCTCACACATTTATGGAGACCAAGAAATCCCACAACCTGCTATCTGCAAGATGGAAATCTAGAAAGGCTGATGGTATAGTTATAATCCAAATTCAAAAAACTGATGATCAAGAGAACCAATGATGTAAGTCCCAGTCCCAGGACTAGAGAAGAACAAATGTTCCACCACAAGCAGTCAAGGAGAAAATGAAGTATCCCTTCCTCTGCCTTTTCATTCTCTTTGAACCCTCAGTGGATAATGCCCACCCACACTGGGAGGACCATCAGCTTGGCAAACTACCAATTCCAACATCTTCACAGACACATCCAAAATGAACTTTTAATCAAATGTCTGGGCACTCCATGACCAGCTCTTGACCAAGTTGACACATAAAATTAACAGTCACAGATCAGTGACATACCTAAGTTTCCATCTCTGGAACCTCTGCTACTGTCCCATGAGAAATATCACAGGCCATCTTAGAATTTGTTTCTCATGACCAAGGTTCATAGAGACCAACCCAGCCCTACAGAGAAGGAGCTGAAATCCAGAGAAATTCAGGGGCATTCAGGAACATAGTACTGGCAGGCAGAGCTAAAACCCACATTTGCACTTTCTTTGGGCTGTAAATAGTGAAAGGAAGTTCTGATTTCAGAATAAAAAAATATTAAAAATCTGTTGAACGTGGTATTTGCTTGGAGGTGTATTTCTCTTTCGTTACATCAGATTTCTTTTAGTAATATGATAGCTTCAATTTGTAGTAGGATTACTTGTGAGTCTTTGAAATACACATCATTAAAGGCAGCTGCTTTTAATGGGCCAAGAAGGCTAGAGGCATGGAAATAGTGTGAGTAAAAGGCATAGAGGTATTAAAACAAGGTGGAAATTACCAATACCATGCATAAACCACATGCAAATAATTGGAGATGAATTTGATTTCCTGTGAAAAGCTGAATTGCATGGTGAAATGTAAGAATATCTACAGGGATATCTTATCTTAGTTATCTCATATCCAAAAAGTAAAATTGAGTAAATAAATTTCATTTAAGTGAAGTATCTGAATATATAGTTAATAAACATCAGTTGCTTCCTACATCTAAAAACTTGGATAGTCATAGAGAAGGAATGTGCAGCTGAATGTTCTATCCTTGTGTCCTGAAATGAAATGCAGAAAATGAAAGACTAGCTCCTTGATCCGTCTACAGAAAGGAAGTAGATAGATCACTCTACCCAAAATGTGAAGACAGATTTCATTTTCAAAGAATAAGTAAAACGGATCTGAGTGTTCCTCCAATTAAACTCGAGTGTGCTTCTGTTATGACAACAGGGTATTTATTGAAGCAATTTATGCAGGCCCCAAAGTAAAGAACACACTTGAGAAAACTCCATTTGAAGTTAACCACTTCCTTGTCCAAATCATTTTTTATGACTCATTTGCTCTTCTAAAGATAGTCTTCCTTTTCCAAATGAGCTGGTTTTTATGTTGAAGCATTTTTCCCTAGGGTGAAAATAGCATTGAATGGTGAGCATCGGATTTAAGAGTCACCTCATAAATTAAGCTTTAATTTTAACTGATCAGGTGGTATAATACCACATTGTCTTCAAAGTAGTATTATTGCTTTCATTAGTGAAGTTTGATTTTATGGATCCACCAAATCACAGCGATAATTTGGATCAATAACAAAAATATATCTGTTCAAAATATTATCTTCCACATCGTTCTGGTTGCCTGGAATGGGTGAGAACACACACACCCAATCTCTCTCACACACACCCTTACACAGTATAAATTTAGTCAAAGGTCCTGACTTACTCAGGCAAGGATCGAGCACATAATGGAAGGGAAGTGACCACGGGAATGGTTGTAGACACAACACTAGCTCCCTGCAGCCCCTGCGTCCCTAACATGGTGTGCAGTTGGTGACGACACCACTTCAAGTAACAGGCTTTTAACACTCAGCCTTTGTGCCATTATTCAGGAAGAGCTTACATAGTTCATTCTGTGCCCACTGGATTCTCAGATAAATACAGGTGACAGGAAAGATGGTGCTTCATGAAATGTGTCCATTGAGGGAGGGAGAGAAAAAGACCCAGTATCCCCAAACACTACCTGTTTCCATAAAACCTACTGCCATTTTCATTGGGATGATTCCAACTTTCACAAAAATGTAAAGTGCATGTAAACCTTGAGGAAAGAAGAACAAAGGTGTCAATGGTGATTAATAATTTATCCCTGGATGGTGAGATTTAGAGATTTTTCATTTTAATCAGTGATTTCAATAGTTTGTACCTCATCTATAATGATAATACATTGTTTTCATAAACATAAAATAAGCTGTTTGCCTTTTTCTTTTTCTAAAACATGCCCATGTGTCAAATCAGGGTCAAGAGACCAAGAGTCCCACTCTCCTCTGCCGCTTGCTGCCCTTGCAGGCTTAGGAAAGCCCCTTTCCCTCTCAAGGTGTCAATTTCTTTATCTGTAACATGAACATTAGACTAAATCCATGGCATCCTAATTTGGCTGCTCATGGGAACTGGTGCTATCTGGGGGAATTTCTACAACTCTGCTGCCTGTTCCGCCCTCAGAGACTATGATTTCATTGGTCTGGACTGCGGACTGGGCTTTGGAATCATGAAAAGGTCCTCAGGTGACTTGACATGCAGACCGCTTCAGGAATCTCCAGGTTTCTAAGGCTGCCTTCTGCAGTGACAGTTTGTGAGTCTGTGATTCTTCACTTTTGCCTTGGGCTATCCCCAAACATCAGTTCTAATTTTAGCAATTGCTAAGAAAGACTATTTCAAAACTTTCCTAGGTGACCCATTTCAGTGTGTTGCAATCGTTTCAATCAGAATATATTTTCCTATGTCTAATCTAAATTACTACTCTGCCAGTCTAAGCCACAGTGAGAAGAGTTCTGACTGGATTTGCTGTTGAATTCCTTGCATGAACTTTCATAGCCAGCTTCAGTTACTCCTTACTCCTAACTAAATTCTCTCATTACCAAATCTTTACCTAACAAGTTCCTTGTTAAGATCCTAATAGTGAGGGGGAAATGAGAGATACCTTACTGCTATATTGCCTAGAACATATTTTCCAGTTTCTGATGAAGTGATTCTTAGCTGTGTTCCTGTGAAGTTCTTAAGATTTGTATATTTTCAAGCCTTTAAATTTTATTTGAAGTCCTGGAAGTAATAATTTCAGAGGTGAAGAAGATATCACTAAGATTAAAGCACTTTTTCAAATATATAAGCAATGATCTTCTTCTTTACCTATTGAATATATATGCCACTTCACTTTTTCCCACCTCTGTCCTTTATCATCTTAATTGGCCACCAAGCTATATATTTTATTATATTTTTATATTTTTTTAAGATTTATTTATTTATGCATATAAGAGCTGGGCTGCAGACCGGGGGAGGGGGGTGTTGAGAGGATTCACCAGAGACAGAGTGGGGAGCAGAACAAGAGGATTGACTGAAATACACTGCTAAGGGGAGCAGCAGGCGAGGCAGGAGAGGTCTGCCGTGCCATGTGGCAATCTCCCTGGCCGGGCATTGAACTCACATCGCAGTTGCTGACAGCTTCACATCGCTGCGCTTAACCCTTTGCGCCACCAGGGAGGCCCTCATATTTTTATATTTTACTTTATATACTTATTATTGATTGACTACTTCTTTAATTTTTTCTTGCTCTCCTCGGCCTTCTTCCCAGATTTTATGTCACTCTCTAGTGTTTTTCTCTCTTTTATCAGCATGCTATTGAAATTAACAGATTTCAGTAAAATTACAAGGGACATGTCATAAGACACATTCTTGGCAGATGCTCAAGGTCCACCTAAAATAACTAAAAATATTGTGACTTTTTAAAAATAACTCTTTTCCATGCTTAAAAAATGATTTGACTCTTTTTACAATTATGCTAGGATTCAAGACGGATGAATGAGGTAAACATGAGTCCTTTATTTTATTTAGGTAGTTTTGTTTTAGCTCTTACCATGAGTTCTAAAACTAAATTTCCTCCTTGTATATTTATGACCTTCCAGTGTGAACCTTTCTAATATATTTCTATGTCCATTCATTTGTAAATGAAAATAGAAACAGTTTTCTGTCCTGGTTACCAAACTCTGGTTACAGAGCCCTGATGAAATCTGAGCTTCAAGGAAAGACTTGGCTGCAAATTACAGCTGTGTCACATATGTTTTAGCAGCACCAGGCAAGAATGCAGCAGCTTTGAAAAGTTGATGGTGCGTGTGTAATATTGCCTCATTGCTTGACATCAACTTGATTGAACCGCATTCCAAGGCAGTAAAATCATTCCTATTCATTGGCCTTTGTCACAATTTTTACAAATCTTTGAGATATTTTTAAAAGATCGGGATCATTTTACATAAATCCACTGCTGACTGCTGAGGAATCTTTATGATATGACTTACAACATGCTGGATGCTTTTTATCTTCTCTACCAGTGATATCTAAATTATTTCCATGATGAAATGATTACATTTCTAAAGCCATCAGAGGGGGTTTCTCTTTATAAAATATGCATGTGCTATGTGCAAAACAGAAGGCATCTTCTTTTTCAGTCAAGTTAGCAAAAGTAGGAAGTGCTGAGCAAAATATGACACCTTGTTCTGTAGGTTTGGTAAACTAACCAGAAACCTGCTTATGGACATTAAGGGTAATGCATAAGTGAGGGGAACAACTTAAAATCATTCCAAAAGTTGAAGTGATCCTCAAAAATTGAATCATGCATTTATTTATTTGTTTAAAAAGTGTTACATTTTTAAGTGACTATTATTTGTCAGACCCTCCCTCATTAGGCATCATAAATACTGAGATGAGATGTGCTCATGTCTTCAACTTATTTAAAATCCAGTGGAAGATAAACATAATCAGAATCTTAATGCAATGTCATAAGTATTATAAGTAGCCCTTGGTCCTCTGCATATAGAGGGAGGTTCACCATGCCTACCAGGGACAGAGAAGCATCACATTCACTGTTGGAAGAGGGAGTGGGAGCAGAAAAGAGAAGGCATTTGAAGAAGAAAGCATGCAAATACTGAGGCATATTTGAGTGTCTGGTGTATTTGAGAGCATGCAGATGTCATTGGATATGACTACAAGGTAGGATGGGGCTGGAGGAACAGTGGAAGATGAGATAAAGAGGTAGGCAGAAAAAGCAGAAGCAAGATCATTCATGCTTTCCTTCAGCTGATTTGTATGGAACCAGGACTATGTGCCGAGCAACTGATTGTGTCAGATACTGGCTTTTCTTCTGCCTTACAAATCGTTCTTTCCTAATCTGCTTTGCTAGTTCTTTTAAATATTACAGAACCACAAAACACAGCCCTTTTTCTTCCTCTTATCCTTCCACATTTTTTAAAGATTTATTTTGTTTATTTATACATACAAAAACTGGGGTTTAGGCCAGAGGTGCAGGGGGTGAGAAGATTCACCAGAGACAGAATGGGGACCAGAACAGGAAGATCTACTGAAATACACTGCTGAGGGTAGCAGTGGGCTAGACAGGAGAGGTCTGCTGCGCCAGTGGGTCAGCTCCCTGACCGGGGATCAAACTCATTCCACAGTGACTGATGATAGCTTGATAGCGCTGAGACTTTAACCCCTGCACCACCAGGGAGACCCAATTGTTCTTCTACATTTTCTCCTTAAACATCTCTGAGTTCAATGGATGTAAAAACCAGCCATGATGACTCTCAACCTGATTTTTCAGCCTTGAGCTGTCTCCAGAGATTCCAAATTGAATATCCAATTGCCTACTTGAGTTCCAATATCCATTGTATACTTACAAGTTTAAAACAGTACTCCTGATTTCCCATCCCAAACCAGTCCTTATCCCAAGTGGGATAGCATTGTGGTCTGCTTACACCAAAATCCTTCTTTCCCGTACACAGCCTCGCAACCAAATAAACAGAAGGTCCTATTGGAATAACTTCCAAACTAAATGAATCCAGCTGCATTTATTGTGTCCTCTGCTCAAATCTTCCTCCACATTAGCTGAATTCTTGGCCCAAACCACTGCCAAGTTTCCTCCCGTGTCTCCCAGCTTTCAGTCTTGCGCTCCTAAAGAACTCCAAGCTCTCCTCTCAAAGCATACATCAGCTCCTATTACTTTTCTGCTCAAAATCTGCCAAAATTTTCCATCACAAATAAAATCTAAAGTCCTTATTTCAGACCACAGGACATGAATTGGGTTCTGTTCTCATTTCCTGTCATCCTACTCATTACCTAATAATGATATTCCAGAGACACTATCTTTCATGACATGTCATCTCTCCAAGCTCATTCCCATTCCATACACACTGCTTTGAATGCTTTTACACGGGTTTTTCAGTATTCAACTCACATGTCACCCCATTTGAGAGGTCTTTTTTCTTACCTTTTCTACAAGAAGTCTTTCATAATTAATCATCTCATGTAATTATTTCTTAAAAGTGCTAATAACTATTTGAAATTATATCATCCTTTGACTATGTATTTTTATGTATCTTTATCCTGCCCCTATAGTGGAAATTCCTTTAAGGTAGGGACTTTATCTTGTTTATTATTATATTTCCACTCCTAGAATGGTGAACAGATACATAATCACAAACTGTGCTCAGAGCAAATGAAGGAAAAATACAGAAGTTATGTGAGTTTTTATGGCATTGAAAGTACAATTCAAACTTCTGTTCAATGTGTCCAGAGAATCACATTTATTCTATTCAGTATAACACATTTGTACAACAGTGCTAACTAATATAATAGCATAATTTGATTAGTCTAGCATTTATTTGGACAGTTCTGCCCTATTTTATAAAGAACACCTGACCTAAGTGGCAATGCTTATGATTTTACAAAAACTTGATTAGTGACATGTCCCACTTATACTTTACTGCAAATTTTAGCTAAAGAAAATGGTCAGTGTTGTCATTAGTTCAAAAAAAGCTGTCTGGAAGTACAGAATACACAAAGAAAAAGGATACAAAAGCCTAGAAAAACTAAGCCCATATTAAAAAACCATTTTTTTCATTTCTCAACTGCTTTTTTAAATTCCAACTGATTTTGCTTTAAAAAAATTGAATAATGTTCTTGAAACTGGAATTTGTCCTGAACCTCTTTATTTAGAATCAAATCATTAGGTTTTCTTATCTAAAAGTCACAGGAGAAGGAAAATCAATAACATTGCATCATAATATATCACCTGCCAGAATGAATCCCTACCTCCTCTACCAGAAAGAGTAGATTTTTCTCTTCTCAGTGGAGAAGACTTTTCCTTCAACAGATTGTCAGATTCTCTGATTATTTTATAGACTATGGTCTCCATAACAACCAATAATCTTAACAGCCTGTGTTAAAAATGTTTTCTACTTAAAAGCCAGGCATTAGTGAACAAGCTACATCAGAACATGAGGGAGGAAAATAATATTTTTAAAAACATATAGAGAATGGTTTCTTCTTAGTGAAAATACATTGGCTAAATTATCTTTCAAATGCCTGACTTCCAGATGTCATTATTTGCTGTTATCTTCCTTTGTTGTAACATTATTAAGCATCTATTACTTGTCAAGCCTGTACTAATTTTTGCACATACACAATCTTAGTCCTCAAAATAATCCTGACAATTAAATAATAGTAATGCATTTGCAGATGAAGAAGTTACCCCAAGGCACACAGTAAAACATTAGTAAGCAACTAGACTCAGGAATTCCACCCAGGCCTTGCAGTACCAAGGACAGTGACTTTTCTTTGCATAATGCTGTCCTCTCCAGAGATTATAAGATTTCCTAATTCTCATAGCACTAAGTGTAGCTAGAGTCTAAGTGTTTTAATCCCAGTGAAACTTACATAATTTATCAGATGTAAATGGGTTTATGGCTCCAAGAAAAGGGTTTATTAACACCATTTCAAGAAAAGCTATAGTAAAGTTCTCTATTAATCTTTAACTATTTGGAATTGGAATCATGTATTTTAAGGGTATATCAGTATTTAGAAGTAGCCATGGTACATCCAAATTATGTTCAATTTAAGACAAATTTAATTTTCTAAATCTTGGATTTTTTCTCTAATTTTAATCTGTTCTTATGTCCACTGTGTCAAAGTATTACTGAAGTAATCAAAGAAACAAAGCACAGGTAGAAAAAAAATTGATGGCAGTATTGGCTAATAGGAGTGGATGTCACAAAAATGACAAAAACTGAAGAATTTCTAAAAGTATTCAAAGGCTATTCTTGAAATAAAGTACATATAATGTTTGCATTAATATCATTTAGTTTTAAAAACTTGATATTTCAGCAAGCACTGAGAGGCCAAAGTAAAAGGAGTAAAAAAGTTTTAAAAAAATTTTCACCCTAAATGAAGGAATTCAACATTACCCTTGTTATTGAATAAGTGAAGAAAAAAATATGAAAATTATTTTTAATTGAATGGTAACTTGTGTATATCTGCAAATTATCATGATATTTCCAAATTAATAAAGGACAGAAGAGAATAAAACTTACCAATATGGTAAGTGAAGGGGGAAAGAACAAAATAAGACCCAATTTTCACAATAAGTGTGAATTAAATTCTTCCATTAGAAAACAAAGATATTCTCACTATCTCAAACATAAAGATTTATTTTTATTTATTTATGCAGACAGGAACTGGGTGTAGGCCAGAGGTACGGGGTGGGAGTGAGAGGATTCACCATAGACAGAGTAGAGAGCAGAACTGGCAGATCTACTAAGTACACTGCTGAGGAGAGCAGCTTCCAGAAAGGAGAGGTCTGCTGCGCCATGTGGGTTAGTGCCCTGGCCAGGGATTACTGTGCTGCAGTGGCTGCCAATAGTTTGATAGTGCTAAGATTTAACACCTTGCGCCACCAAGGAGGCCCCACATAAATGTTTTTAAAAGAAACAAAAAAATAAACTGACTAAAGGTAATTTTACATTAAATATATAACCATGGATCTTTTTGCATTGAATATGTAATCAGAACATCCAAGATAAAGTCAGAGATACAATGAAAGCTCTGCAATATGAAATACTAAATACACTCTAAATCCTCGACTGCAAGTATTTCATATTAATATTTAAGGACAAAGTTAAATATTAAACCATCTTTTCAAACGTGTGAATTAACATGAGAGTAAGAGAAGTCCTCAGAGGTTAAAACTATGAAATAAGAATTTGAACTCAGAGTATGCGCAAGCACTAATTCTAGCAGTCACTTTATATTATCTCCTAATCCCATTTACTTCCTGCAGTGGGTTTTAAAAGCACATGGTAGCAATAAACAAGATCTTGATATCAAACAAACTGGGTAATTAAGCTTTAAAAGTCAGGAAATTTGAAGGGTCACTTTTCAATGAAGAATAAACTAGGGGGTGGGGAAGGGTAAAGGTGCATTTTAATTATTAATAATAAAGGCCCATTCACAGACCAGAAACTTCGAAAAATTCTAAAAATATTAAGGGTTAGACTGAAGGGAGTCTCCTAAGAACATATGCAATAATGAGCAGTTTTCATGCAAGTTAAGCCATAATTCATACAGTCTTTTGGGCCTACAAAAATTCAATTTAAAATAGCCCTTTGTGCTAGCACCTCTAAGCTGCCTGCTAACCACACATATAGATACCCCCACATAATCATATATGAACACATATGTTTTCATAACATAAACACACCCATGAACATACACACATACATAAACACATATACATAAACACAGACATTCTCTCTAAATACACGCTCCTCACATCAAGTCTCAAGATATTTTCAGATAAATTTCCAAAAATATACATTCTCAAAATCAAATATCTCAAAATATGTAAAAGAAAACCGTGAGTAAAATTCAGCAAGCACACAAACAGAAAGACCATAGCTTAAGGACTTGAGAATTATCAGATATAAAGTATAAAAGAAGAATGCTTAATATATTGAAAAAATAGGATCAATAGGAAAAGAAGAATCAATTCCTTCTCAGCTCCCTTGACTAAACTCAATTCCCTTGAGTATAAGACAAATGACTATTAAAGCTAACACGGCAAATATGGAAAAATCCAAACTTTTAGAAAAAAATTAATAACAATTGTAATCACTCGTGCATAAGGGCACATACCCAGGAATGTTTGATGCACATTTTTACAAAAACAATTACCAGGAGAAGGTGTAATGTACTAAGATAAATCTAGACGATGGATACCACAGGACCATTAAAATGATACAATTTTATATTCATTGACATGTAAATCTGTCCCTCAAATAAAACAACCATGTGTACAGCAAGGTTCTGTTTTCACAAATAAATAAAATAATTATAGTAACTAATGTTTATTTGTCGGGAGCGCGCCTGGGCCGCACCACCCAGCCGCGGAAATCCCCACCCGGCAGCTGCTGAGGGCATGGACACCTCGTGCCTCAGCTTGTGCAGCAGGGTGTACACGTGGACAGCGCACGGATTGGGCGCTGGGGCTGACATTTACCGCCATTGGCCAGCAGGGATTGACCTTTGTACGGATTGGTTGTTTGTGCTT